>WBNM01002535.1:0-25057 GCA_013399055.1 Ramphastos sulfuratus
CCTCTCCAGCTTTTCTGTAGGCCAAAGGTGTTGGTCCAGAGCTGCACCATGATAGAACTTGTTCTGGCAAGGAGCTGTCATGTGCTGCCAGGCGGAAGGGCTGGAAGCAGGAGCTGGTGAGTGCCCAGTCAGGGTCTGGCTTGGCAGGGTGGACAGGAAGCTGCTGAAACAAAACCAATACCATCCTTACTCACTGCTGCCAAGTCCCTTCCTGCTGCTGGCAGCTCCTCATACAGGCATGGGCAGAGATAGCTCTTGCATGTAAAAAGGGAAAGCAGTCTGGTCGTTCAACCTTCACTGGAAGAAACTGGTTTGGTTCCAGTAGGTAAATGAAATTACACTGATGTTTACCAGCTGAAAATCTGATCTCATGCTTAGAGCTTGACAAGATGTTCTCTCTTTAAAAACCTTTACCAACTTCACAGCTTTTCTTCTCCACTTCTCTGCTTAGCCCTTTTCTTTTTATATCCTTTAGTCTTATTAGATTCCCTTCCAGAGTCAAACACCTGGCACATCAGCCTGGGTCCCATCAGTAAGTGTCTGGGTCTAGGAGCATTACACTGAATCAGAGAATCAGACAATCATAAAATCATAGAATGGCAAGGTTGGAAGGGACCTCAAGGATCATCTAGTTCCAACCCCCTGCCACAGGCAGGGACACCTCCCACTAGCACAGGTTACTCAAGGCCTCGTCCAACCTGGCCTTGAATACCTTCAGGGAGGGAGCAGCCACAGCCTCCCTGGGCAACCATGGAATGGTTTGGGTTGGAAGGGACCTCCAAAGGTCATCTAGTCCAACCCTCCTGTAGTCAGCAGGGACATCCTCCACTAGAGCAGGTTGCTCAGAGCCTTGTCCAATCTGACCTTGAATAGTACCAGGGATGGGGCCTCAACTACCTCCCCAGGCAACCTGTTGCACTGTTCCACCACCCTCATGGTGCAGAACCTGTTCCTAATCTGTGCACCATCATCTATCATTTATCATAGAATGGTTTGGGGTGCAAGGGGCTGCCAAAGGTCACCTTGTCCAACCACCCTGCACTGATCAGGATTCTCAGAGGCTTGTCGAGTCTCACCTTGAGCAGCTCCAGGCATGGAGCCTCAGCTACCTCTCTGGGTAATCTGTTGCAGTGTTCCAGCATCCTTATGGTGCAGAACTTGTTCCTCACATCCAATCTAAATCTCCTTTTCTCTCATTTCAAACCATTGCCTCCTGTCCTGTTCCTACAGGCCTTTGCAAACAGTCCCTCTGCAGCCTTCTTGGAGCCCCTTCAGGTACTGGCAGGCTGCTGTTAGGTCTCCCTGGAGGCTTCTGTTCTCCAGACTGAACAACCTCAGCTCCCTCAGCCTGTCATCATAACAGAGCTGATCATTTTCACGGCCTCCTCTGGACCTCTGGACCCTCTCCATCAGGTCCATGAGCAGTACTGCAGGTGAGGTCTTACCAGAGCAAAGTGGCAGAATCACCTCTCTCAATCTGCTGGCCACACATCTTTTGCTGCAGCCTAGGATGCCGCTGGCCTCAAGCCTACTGACTTTGTTGAATCTTCTTCACCAAACTCCCTTCCTGTGTGAGGGATGTGGTGCTCTGTCCCCTCCAAATTGCCTTGCCATGTGAAGGATGTGGTCCTCTGTCCACTAGACCTGCAGGACTGATGAATCATACACATTTAGTTGTACTTTCCAACAACTGGCATCAGTCAGGGAAACGTGTCCTGTGATTCTTCCATACTGAAATCCATCTGTGGTTGCACCAAGCTCTTCAGCAGAAAGCATGTCTTGGGCTTCTGGTATTTTACTTCTTCTTTTTTCCCCTTTTTTTTTTTTTTTTTTTTGTTTCTTTCCTCTTTTCTTAATTTATTCTGCTTACAGGAGCCACTTGGTGATAATCAGGCAATGCTCTGCTGACCTTACCACAGTTCGGCAGCCACCTGTTTAAAATGGAGATGTTAAGATCTTCCAGAGAAGCATTTTATTATTTTCTTGGTTCAAGAGAGTAAACAGGAGGAGTCCTCAGCATTGACAGCAGTTTTACAGCACTAGCAAATTCCACAGCTAACAGGAAAACAATCAATTCATCACCCAAGGCCACTGCTTTCTCTGCATGGAGCCCAGAGGCTGGCTGCCATGTGGAACAATGTGCTATCATTTTTAGTTAGCTTCATTCTCCCAGCTTTTCCCAACTTTATAGTTGAAAACAGTCCTCCCCTTCAGCTTCCTTCTCTTTCTGCAGCCAAAATGTGCATCTGCAGGCAGAGCAGAAAGCAGGAATTTTGTTTGAACAAGCTCAGGCCTGTTTAGGATTTTGTCTGGCACAAATCAGGTCCTTGATCCTGCCCTGAGACATCCTGGGAAGATCCTTGTTCTGGCACAAAGCCTCATCAGAATCATCCACCTTCCTTATGGGCTCCATGCAGCCAGGCACTCCCTGAGCTTTATGATGGATGGTTAGAGTCTGTCAGCATCCTGGGGTACATTAGCAGGAGCCATGCATAAATATCTGCATGCATTAGCAGAGGACTTTGGGTTTTAGCCCCTCAAAGGTGAGCATGTTCACCTCCTCAACCATGGTCTCATCCTGGTTAAGTGAAACTCTGCCAGATAAACCAGCCAGGACCTGGATTTAAAGCTTTTCTTGGTTGTTTTTTTTTTCACCAAGTTTACACCTGGAACTAATAATTTGTTAGTAAGTAAGGAGCAATCCTCAGTCTCTTCAATATTTTAAGAGAAATTCCCTGAAGCCCGACTGACACCATGAGGTTTTGCCCCATAAAGAGGCAATATTTAAAGAGTGAAGCTGCTGGGCTGTGAGGGGATTTTTGGACAAAATATAACAAGTAAAAAAACCCCTGAGCCTGAAGGTCTTTGCAAACGAAAGCAGAAAAATACTTCATTTTCATTTTAAACTTGAGCTGGGGTTGTACCCCATACTGGTCATAGAATCATAAAATCATAGAATGGTAAGGTTGGAAGGGACCTCAAGGATCATCTAGTTCCAACCCCCTGCCATAGGCAGGGACACCTCCCACTAGTACAGGTCACTCAAGGCCTCATCCAACCTGGCCTTGAACACCTCCAGGCAAGGAGCAGCCACAACCTCCCTGGGCAACCTGTGCCAGTGTCTCACCACCCTCACTGCAAACAACTTCCTCCTNAAAAGAACTCATAAAGCAGTCTGTGCTCCCAGCAGGAAAAACCAAACCAGTCTGTCCCCTGGGGTAGAGACCTCACTGCTCCCTACAACTACTTGAAAGGAGATTGGAGCCAGATGGGGTTTGGTCTCTTCTCCCTATTATCAGATGATAGAATGAGAGGGGATTGCCTGAAATTGTGCCAGGGGAGGGTTAGGTTGGAGATTAGGAACAATTTCTGTGATGCAAGAGAAGTCAGGCATTGGAACAGCCTGCCCAGGGAGGTGGTGGAGTCCCCATCCCTGGAGGTGTTCAAGAAATGTGTGGCCATGGCACTTTGGGACATGGTTTAGTGGTTATGGTGGTGTGGAGTTGAAGGTTGGACTGGATGATCTTAGAGGCCTTTTCCAACTGAAATGATTTTACTGTTCTATGATTTCTGAGAACTCCAGTGGACAGCAAAGCTGCACACACTGCATTAGACCATAGGAAGATCATCTGAGGGATGAAACCTTCAGTTTGGACTTAATGCATTTGGGTTTTCAAGTCCTGACAATAGAGACTACACGTTGGGACAGGCTGCCCTTGGCCAGGTCAGTGGGGAGGGAGAGCTCAAGCTGAATTTCATTCCTGGAGGCAGAGCCACTCCTGCTGCAGGTATTTTTTGTGGGGTTGTGTCTCTGCAATCTGCTGCCAGAGTCTGGCCATGCTGCTGCTTTCCCTGTCTCTGGCAGTGCTAATCAAAAGCACAATATGGCCTGAGAATTTCACTTCAGACCAGGGAATTAGTCAGTAGGAGAGAAAGCTGATAACTGCACCGTGCAAGTTCTCACCTCCAGCAGCACCTTCCAGTGAGTCATTTGGAAATGGCTTTTGCTGAGCCACCACACTTTGCTGGGATGTTATTGCCTATCACAAGTGTTCAGCACTTGAAGCTGGTGTGAAGCTGGTGGGGGTGGTGAGGGGGAGCTGAGCTAGGAGACAACAGGCAAGTCCTTGATGGCACACAAGAGCATGCATTAAGAAGAGTATGACCAGCAGGTCAAGACAGGGAGACAAGGACTCCTCTGCTTTGCTCTAGGGAGGCTGTGTCTGGACTACTGGGTCCAGTTTGGGGCTCCTGAGTTCAAGAGAAACAGGGAACTACTGGAGAGAGGCCAGAGGAGGCTGCAAAGATGCTGAGGGGCCTGGAGCATCTCTGTGAGGAGGAAAGGCTGAGAGCCCTGGGGCTATTGAGCCTGGAGAAGAGCAGCCCCAGAGGGGATCTGATCAATGCTCAGCAAGAGATAAAGGATGAGGGGCAAGAGGATGGGGCCAGACTCTTGTCAGTGGTGCCCAGCACAGGACAAGAGGCAACAGGCACAGACTGGAACCCAGGAGGTTCCATCTGAGCATAAGGAGAAATTCTTTGGTATGAAGGTGCTGGAGCCCTGGAGCAGGCTGCTCAGAGAGGTTGTGAAGTCTCCTTGTTTGGAGAGCTTCCAAACCCATCTGGGCATTGTGATCCTGGGCAAGCTGCTGTGGGTGCCCTGCTTTAGCAGGGGGGTTGGACTGGATGATCCCAGAGGTCCCTTCCAAACCCCACCATGCTGGGATTCTGGGAAAAGCTTTCTTTTCCTGTCTTTTGTGGGTGGCTGACTATATTTGGGTGGCCAGGCTCCAGCTATATTAGACCACTGTCTAGTGAGAAAAATTTGGCTTCACCACACAGGTGTGTTTTGGGTTAATGACAACAACTTGAAATTTCTGCAGTGAGTTTCTCATCTAAGATTGTTCTGATCTCTGCCATTGAGTTTATCTTCACGACCTGCAGGGAGAATGGAAAAATAATGTCCTTGTCTTTAGGAGGGAACACATTCAGATTTGTAAGTTTGAATAATGTTCATAAAATACAGCACTCTCTTTTTATTATTAGCAAACCTGACATTAACAGATCTTCTGCAAAGCTATTAGACATTGGTAAATATTTACTTAGCAGCATCAGGACATTTCAGCTTATTTCTTTGCTCATGAATCATTTGTTCATAAGATCTTTGGGTTATTATTCTCGATGCCTGGTCCATCCCCTGAATTGCCAACACTGTCTCTGCTCCCTGCTTCTTGGCTGACACCAGCAGCTGTCTTTCTGGCACATTGTTTTTGGGTGATAAAACTTCAGTTCTAGAATCTCTGAATGCAGGAGACGGTGAACATTTTCCATAACTTCAGATACTTCTGACAAAACATTCATAATCTAATGTTCCCTTAGGAAAGAGCAAACAAAAAGTGGTGTGTTTCCAGATCAGCTTCTTCTCTCCAAGGCAAGGGCAATGAGAAGTGAAGATATTCAACAAATGCTTGGACCAAACTAACTGTAATTCTTTGGAGAAATGTGGGTGTATCTCTGCTGGGAAAAGTGCAAATTAAAGATGAGTACATTGGGTTCAGCAAAGCTCAAGGTCTCTTTTCACACAACAAGTCATGCATATATGAGCTAACCTGGAATGATGCTGTTTGCCTCTCTGTCTGTTAATGACACCCAGCCAGTGCTGTCTTGAGTACACTCAGCAGCTTGCAAAGCTGCTGTAGATGGCAAAGGACCTCACACTTACAGAGTCATAGAATTGTTTCAGTTGGGAAAGATCTCAAAGATCATTCAGTCCAACCATCAACCTAAAACCACCATGGCCATTAAACTACGTCCCAAAGTGTCCACATGTTTCTTGGACACCTCCAGGGATGGTGACTTCACCACCTCCTCTCACTGCACAACCTGTTCCAGTGCCTGATGCTCTGGAGAGGCCAGTGTGCACCTTCAGGATTTACAGACCCAACTGGACAACACTGGGCTGTGTTCCCAGTGGGAACAGTGACAGGGGATGCAGCCCTGATTCCAAGCCTGCCTCTAATTCCCTGGCCCTCCATATCCCTAAAATACAGCTTATTTATCATACCTGGCTTGTTTCCTAGGGCTGACTCCAAAACTGCCTCTGATCTTGAGTGCTGGAGTATCAGTGTAAATACAGCATGCTGTACTCCCTCCAAGAGCCATCCCCAGTGAGTCCACTGTGGTTACCCCAGACAACAGCCTGATATTAAGATCCACCATTATCAATGCTTTGACTTTTAGAAAGCTGTCTACATAAACAAAGCCAATTTAGCTTGTGATTGCACCCTGGAGGTTGTCCCACAATCACTTTCATTTCTCCTTTTGCATTCAAGGGAAGAATCTGCCCCAGTGATGAGAGCAGAAACCAAGAGCCATGGCTTGGATCCACTCCCAGGCAAGTTACTGCATTGCTGAGTGGCCCTGGCTGTGGTGGGTTGTTTTTGTTATTCAGTCCATTCAACTAAATAATGAATATTCTGGCTGGAAATGGTTGAGAGAGATTCTTGTCCCTACAGAAAACTGCAGAAGAACAACTTGATAAGTGGTAATAGAAGGGAAATGAAAATTTAATGGAAATTAATTGAAAAATAAAACAACTCCCAAACTTAAATTCATAAGGGAATGTCATAGGTGATTTTGAGATCTTTGATAACCCCCACAAAGGTTATCAAGCCCTGGACCAGGCTGCCCAGGGCAGTGGTGGAGTCCTTATCCATGGAGGAGTTTCAAAGCTGTGGAGATGTGATGCTGAGGGACATGGTTTTGTGGTGACCTGGCAGTGCTGGCTTAATGGCTGGACTCATTGGTCCAGACTTAAGGTCTCTTCCAACCAAAATGATTCTATGCCACGCATCTCCTTCGGATCATGCAGTTAGCACCTCCATGGAGTGCCTTTTCCCCACCTGTCCTCTAAGACTCAAACTCTCCATCACCTGGAGCCACAGGAAGGTTTCTTCATGACAGACCTATCAACCTTGGAGTAGAATTGAGAGTCTGGCTGTGTCAGCAAGAGAGCAGGCAGAGCCTGTGCACATTTCCTACACCTTGGGCATTCCCCCTTCTGTGAAACTCATCATGGGATGCAGCCTCCTAGATCTGTGTCTTTCACAGCTGAGAACATCCATTGGAACTGAACTGGGGTTTGGCTCTTTTTTATTTTCTAAGGGCATATTTACATGGGAAAAATTAACCTGCACCAGTTGGAGGATGTGATCTAAAGTAGATTCATTCATCTGCATTTACTTCTGTGTGGACAGGTTTAGAGAGACTTTCTTTTGGTTTGTTGTGATCTGTCTCCAAAATGCATCAAGAGAAATGAAATTAAGTCCGTTTGTGTCTGGAAGAAACAGCTTCTGAGCTCTCACTCATTGTAGAAGTTCTTAGATTAATTCTGCAGCAAATATCCCCATGTAGACACATCAACAGTCCTAATAATATTTGGCCTGCAATGCAAGAGAATAGCCAAGGCCAGGCTCAAATAAAAGGGATGAATCATCTGGAAATCACGTCTTACCATCTAACAGCATAAAGGACAATTGTTTTGCTGGAGAGAAGCTGCTGTGCACAGAGCAGCTGAGGGCTCATTTCAGCCTCTGAGGCAAAGGCAGTGCTAGTCTGGGGATTGTCCCCAGTGTAGATGTGATGCTGAAGGACGTAGTTTGGCAGCTGACTTGGTAGTATCAGATTCATGCTTGGACTTGATGCTCTTAGAGGTCTTTTCCAGCCTAAACGGTTCTATAATTCTATGATCTATGGAGGGCAACACAACCTTGGTTGCAGAGCCCCAGCTCTCACCACCTCCCTGGACAACGACCTGCAAACTGCAACAGTGACAGCATTTGGCAGCTCAAAGATCAGCAGAGTTTTAATCATGTCTAATCCAAGGACATGTGGGGGTGGAGATCAGTGATAGGACAAGGAGCAACGGTTTGAAACTGGAGCAAGACAGATTTAGGTGTAGACAGAAGGAAGAGGTTCTTCACAATGAAAACACTGCAGTCCAGAATAAATATCTGACAGAGCTTAGTACCCTCCTATCCTGTCTTTGTTTCACTGCCACTGTTTGTAATATCTTCTGATCTCAGAAGTGTGTATGAAAGATGTGGGAGTCAAGGAAGAAATTTTTACACTGAGGGTGATGAGATCCTGACCCAGGTTGCCCAGAGAGGTGGTTATGGCCCCTTCCCTGGAGACATTCAAGGTCAAACTTGATGGAGTTCTGAGCAACCTGCTGTAGTTGGAGATGTCTCTGCTGACTGCAGGGGATCTGGACGAGATGACCTCTGAGGGTGCCTTCCAACCTGATGCATTCTGTGACTCTGTGATTGTTGGGCTGCAGCCTGTGTCCCACATCACCCAATGTTCACACACACACAGGGCTCTCAATCTCTGAGCACTGCATGAGAGCCAGAAAGAGTCCCTTTACATTTGCATTAGTATATCCCAGAATAAGAGGTGACTCCTTCTGCCAGCAAAAAAAAAAAAACAACGGCTAAAGATCACAATTCCTCCCCATTACTTAAGCACACTTGGACCCATTTTCACAGCCTTCATCTCCTGTGCCCCTGGAAAAACAGTTCCTTGGAAATAAGCAGTAATTGTTTCATTCCCTTTGATCTCCACTAATAAAGCTATAGACTATCACTCAGCAGGAGCTGTTTCTCTTCGTTAGGATCTTTCCAACGGTACTTACATTAGGAAGGCTCTGGGGAAATTTCAGTAAGTGCACTTGAAAAGAGCTCTGCAAAACTGCTTAGGCTTTCTGCACCACAAAAAAAAAATAGAAAATATTTCCCCCTCCCCACTGGCTCAGCACATTTCTCAGCTTGTTTGTTTTGCTCTTTATTGCAGTTGTTGTTGGACTGAGGTGAAACCTGGAGGAAAGAGTTGTGACTGCTTGTCAAGAGATCTTACAGCAGCTGGGGAGCAGGGTGGAAGATTTCTGAATCCCAGACAAGAGATCAAGCTTGAGAATAACAGTGTCTGGCTGTTCATATCTTACTTTCCAACCCTTGTAAAGAAGGTAGAAGGGTTGTGGGTATCCACTGGTCCTCCACACTGTCTGACTGTTCATATTTTACTTTCCGACCCTTGTAAAGAAGGCAGAAGGGTCGTGGGTATCCATTGGGCATCCCCACAGTGTCTGGCTGTTCATATCTTACTTTCCAACCCTTGTAAAGAAGGTAGAAGGGTTGTGGGTATCCACTGGTCCTCCACACTGTCTGACTGTTCATATTTTACTTTCCGACCCTTGTAAAGAAGGCAGAAGGGTCGTGGGTATCCATTGGGCATCCCCACAGTGTCTGGCTGTTCATATCTTACTTTCCAACCCTTGTAAAGAAGGTAGAAGGGTTGTGGGTATCCACTGGTCCTCCACACTGTCTGACTGTTCATATTTTACTTTCCGACCCTTGTAAAGAAGGCAGAAGGGTCGTGGGTATCCATTGGGCATCCCCACAGTGTCTGGCTGTTCATATCTTACTTTCCAACCCTTGTAAAGAAGGTAGAAGGGTTGTGGGTATCCACTGGTCCTCCACACTGTCTGACTGTTCATATTTTACTTTCCGACCCTTGTAAAGAAGGCAGAAGGGTTGTGGGTATCCACTGGTCCTCCTCCACAGTGTCTGACTGTTCCTATCTTACTTTACAAACCCAATAAGGAAGCACAGAATCATAGAGTCACAGAGGGCCAGGCTGGAAGGGACCCCAAGGACCATATGGTGCAACCTTTGATTGAAGATGGAGGGATGGTGGATATGCATCAGGGACCTCTTCATGTCCAAAGTGTGACATGAGAGCCCTCAGCATCCCTGATTACATCCCATTATAGAAAATGGATGCCATTTAATTCCCAGGAAGGGCACATGGATCAGACTCAGAAGCAGCTAAACACCTCATTCTTACAGACATCACTAAAGCCTCTGCTCCCTGGTTACATGTCTGCAGATGATAGGAAGTGATGCCTTTTGGTCATTGACAAGCTGAGACACCTGGTAGGTTGGTCAGTTCAAAACTAACCTCCTGGTTGCAAATGATGTGCAAGGAAAGGGCAGGGAGCAGCCATTACTTCTGGCTGTGGTCCATCAAGAGAGGAGGATGGAGAGAAGAGGATTTTTCAGCCCTTGACTGCCATTTATTGCAGCACTCAAAGAAAATGCATTTTAAAGCCCTAACACCTATTAAAAAAGAGTGCTGAACTATGGCAGAGGAGTGCCTGGGAGATTGGGCTTTGTGGATTAATCCAGCTGATTTTTTTTTAAATTTATTTTTTTCACAGCAAATGAACTCTCATCAGCTTTCTTTAAAGGTCACCTTTTAGGTTTGGTGATTTTTTTTTTCTTTTCTTTTTTTTTCAAACTCCTGTGCTGGGAAAAGGCTTTTTAAGTTTCATCTGCTTTGTGTGTGTGCATTTTCTAAGCCCTGGGTTTATTTCTTATTAGAAAATGGTCTTGGATCATCTCTGTGTTGGAAATTTTATTTTATTTATTAGGAGTATGTGAGAAAAAGAGAGGTTTTAACTCTTTAGACTCTTTCTGATTGGATGCTCAGCACCATCTCTTTGGATCTCAAACCATGAACCAAAATCTACCTTGCTACACTTTTTCTTCCATCTGCCACCCATCCTCTGACAACATCTTATCGGGGTCCTGAAGCTCCCTGTCTCACAGAATCCCAGAATTCCAGCATGGAGGGGGTTGGAAAGGACCTCTGGAAGTCAACCAGTCCAACCCCCCTGCTAAAGCAGGGGCTCCCACAGCAGCTTGCCCAGGATCACAATGGTCATGCAGGTTTGGAATCTCTCCAGAGAAGGAGATGCCATCTCCTCACTTTGTAGCTCAGCCTTGATGCACAGAAGGGGTTAAATGGGTTCTCTCAGTTTTGCTTCATTGCTGAGGGGCTGTTATGTCCTCCTTGTGACACTGTCCCCACCAGCAGCTTCAGGAGGAGAAGCTGGTTTTCCACCCTCCATAGTTGGTGGAAAGGTCTGGAGGTGACAGAGAGATGCTGACATGTTCCCATCTTGTTCGCCTGACAATAAGCAGTCCACAGGCTGTGGATGTTCATGGACAAAGTAAAACCTTCAGAAATCTTAGAGCAAAGCCAAAATGCTCCTAGAGCCTTCCACACCTCATTATCTCTCTCAAGAAAAGGCTCTGTGCTGACAAATAAACCAAGAGGGGAACAGCTGCATGGGGGTGGACCAGCTCAGTCTGCAACCTTAAATCCTTATTAGGGATTAGCTCTCTGGCCAAAACCTGCTGCCTAAAGATTGCTAATAGACAATAGATTCTCAAAGGCTGCCCAAGTCACTTCATATTATCCAGACTTTGTCCACAGCCAGATGCTAAACACTAATTCTCATCATTTTTAGGTGGCTCAGAGAGAAACACAGCAGGACAAAAGCCCACATGAAACACTTCAGTAACTCTTTCTCCCAGAAGATCACCAATTGCCCCAAACCCATCTTGATGTCCTAAACCCATTTGCTCTGCCAGAGCTCTGAGCTAGGCTGAGCATCATTCTCCTCTACAGGATGTCAACAGCAGCTGAAGCTGAGCAAGCATGTGTCCAGGTGACCAAGAAGGCCAACAGCATCCAGGCTTGGGTCAGGAACAGTGTGACCAGAAGGGACAGGGGAGAGATTATTTATTTCCCTGTATTTGACAGTGGTGAGGTCACACCTTGAATACTGGGTTCAGTATTGAGCTCCTCACTACAAGAAGGACATTGGGGCAATGGGTTTAAACTGGCAGAGGGGAGATTTAGACTGGATGTTAGGAGGAAGTTCTTTGCAGTGAGGGTGGTGAGACACTGGCACAGGTTGCCCAGGGAGGTTGTGGCTGCTCCCTCCCTGGAGGTGTTCAAGGCCAGGTTGGAGGAGGCCTTGAGTGACCTGTGCTAGTGGAAGGTGTCCCTGCCTATGGCAGGGGGTTGGAACTGGATGATCCTTGAGGTCCCTTCCAACCTTACCATTCTATTATAGAATGGTATTCTATTATAGAATAGAATATATTATATTATAGAATGGTATTCTATTATAGAATAGAATATATCTATTCTATGATTCTGTGTCCAAAGCAAGGCAATGAAGATGGTGAAGGGTCTGGAGTACAAGTCTTGTGAGGAGTGGCTGAGGAAACTGGGGTTGTTCATCCTGGAGGAAAGGAGGCTGAGAGGAGACCTCGTTGCTTTGTACAACTGCCTGAAAGGAGGTTGGCATGAGGGGAGATACATCTCCCTAGTAACAAGTGACAGGACAAGAGGAAATGCCCTCAAGTTGTGTCAAAGGAGATTTAAGTTGGACATTAAGAGAAACTTCTTCCTCCAAAGGGTTGCCAAGCCCTGGCCCAGGCTGCCCAGGGCAGAGGCACTATCTCTGGAGGCAGTTTCAAAGCTGTGTAAATGTGATGCTGAGGGGCACTGTTAGCAGCAGACTTGGCAGTGCTGGGTTAATGCTTGCTCTCCATGATCCTAAAGATCTTTTTTCAGCCTGAGCAATTCTAGGATTCTGTTTCTTATCCTCTTGCACAGAATTCTCTTCCAAACACCCCCAGCCCACCATAAGGAGTGGCTTCCCTGACCATATTACAGAAATTCTGGTTTTAGTGATTCCAAAGCAGCACCAGCTCAAATGGATGCTCCCATGAGGCCTCGTCTCCAAGTATGTCCCATAACTCTTTTGTCCTTATCAGCTTCCATCCTCAGCCTAGTTACATGTTTTTACTTCACTAATCACATTAAAAAAGTGTTCCTGAACCTCATGCTTCTGATGGTTAGAATTACACTCCTGATTTCCATCTCCATTTATTTATAGCCAGCTGATTCATGCTGCCATGTAAGTAATACTAGAAATATAAAACTAAAAAATGATCTTTAACAATCTGTCTAGACTGGGGACAGGGAACGACTCAAAACTCCTCATCTTTATTGTCAGCTAAGCATATGAAGGTGTGTTTTACTAACAAGAGTGGAGGAGCACACTGTAAGATCATAGAATGGCTTGGCATGAAAGAGAGCTCCAAAGGTCATCCAGTCCAACTCTCCTGCAGTCAGCAGAGACATCCTCCACTGCATCAGGTTGCCCAGAGCCTTGTCCAATCTGACCTTGAATAGCTCCAGGGATGGAGCCTCAACTACTTCCCTGGGCAACCTGCTGCAGTGTTCCAGCAGCCTCATGGAGCAGAACTTGTTCCTCACATCCAATCTAAATCTGCTCTGCTCTCATTTCAAACCATTGCCTCTCATCCTGTCCCTGCAGGCCGTTGCAAACAGTCCCTCTGCAGCCTTCTTGCAGCCCACTTCAGGTACTGGCAGGCTGCTCTGAGGTCTCCCTGGAGCCTTCCCTTCCCCAGGCTGAACAGCCCCAGCTCCCTCAGCCTGTCCTGTGCTCCAGCTCCCTGATTGTTTTTGTGGCCTCCTCTGGACCTGCTCCATCAGGTCCATGTCCTCCTTGTGTTACAGGCTCCAGAGATGGATACAGCACTCCAGGAAGATGTTAATTGATTGAAACCAAAACACTTCTCAGTAAGTTCCTGCATACTCCTGGGTCTCCTTGAAGGCTTGGCTGACTGGGTGAGCACCTGGGCTCTGGGGCTGCCACTCCAAGCTGAGCCACCCCTCCTGCTGTCTCTACCTCTTTGGACACTAGCATCTCCAAGGCATCAAATCACTGTTCTTTAAAGCATGAGTAGATATCAGAAAGGCACTGATTTCATCCAAAGGTACCTGCACCTTTATCTGCTGAGTGGTTTTCCTTCAAGAGGCCAGAAGTTGCCATAGGTGGGGCTGCTTTATTTGTGTGCTGATAAGAATACATTGGCTTTTAGGCCCTGGTTTGTATAGCAATAAAATCCATCTTCCTTGCAGAACAAAATACATGCTAAAGCCAAATTCCAGATGCACAAAAACTCCTTCCAGGGAATATTGTCCATCTCTGCAACTTGAAAACCAAAAAGCTACAGCTGAAATAGTTTTATCTTCAGAAAATCTTGCCTTCTACAAGAATGTGCCTGTCTGCAGAGATGAGAAGGCAGCTAAGTGTTAGTGTTACCTAGCAATGGCTTGTAGTGACAGGACCAAGGGGAATGGCTTCAAACTGGAAGAAGCTGGATTTAGACAACACATTATGAGGGAATTCTTCCCCAGGAGTGTGGTGAGGCACTGGAATGGATTCTCCACAGTAGCTATGAAAGGCTCCAGGTCTGGAGGTGTTCACAATGAGGTTGGATGGGGCCTTGAGCAAGCTGCTCTGGTAGGAGGTGTCCCTGCCCATGGCATGGGATAGCAACTAGATGATCTCTAATGTACCTTTCCAACCTACACCATTCTAATGAAGTTAGAGTTACTGAGGAATTTTATTCCACAAAGACACATTTAAGAAGTTATCTTCTCCCTCTCCTCTAGAGGAAGAAATGCAGTGTAAAACTGCAGCTTTCTGGCTTCCTCAGCACTAATCAGCTGCAATCCAGCTGCTATCATCCATGCCATTCAAAGGCTTTCTTGTTATTTGAACTTTGCCAGGGAATGGTTGACTCCTTGCACTGTTCTGCTCTGCCATGGTCCCACCTGCAGCTGCCTCCTCTACATGCTGCATACCAGCACAGCTCCAGAAAGCTCCTTAAACCAGGAGTTGGACCTGGTGCAGATTATTGTCCTTGAGCAGGGTGATGCCCTGCAAAGTCTGGTGGTGGCCAGGCAATGGTTGATCTGGATGTGGAAGAAAACATCACTGCATTCATGCTGCCTTTGTTGAGATGATGCACCAGCAAAGACCTCCTGTGTGAGTGATGTCTGAGGCATACAGCTCTGCAGGGAAACACTAATCCTTTGTGCTGCTGGGAGCAGCCATTTTTGCTGCCCATTTCTTCCTGCAGAGCTTGCTCAGGTGGCTCAGCTGCAGCCTGGGACACAGACATGCTCATGAGCTGTTTCAGAGTCCTGGGAAGCAGAGCAGTGCTGCAAGTGGCTGCTGTGCTGCACACCCATGCTGCAGGTTGCAGGAGTTTAGGAAACTCCATTTTTTTCTGATCCAGGATTCTCCTTCCACTTGGATTGTGTTACACAGTGGCTTAAAACCTGTAATGCTTTGCTTCTGTGCCTAGCCAGCTGGCATCCTGTGTGTGCAATGTGCCATGTTCATGTTCATCTGGGCTCTGCACCTCCCTTTTGGCTTGTCACATTGCACAGGAGGAGGCAGGAATGTCTTCCAGGGCCAAGTGTGCAGCCAGCATCCAGGCAGGCACTGGGACTGTCACCCACCTGCCCGTGGGCCCCTGGTCACACATGGCCAAGGGGTTATCTCCATCTCTGGCAAGATCATGGTCACCTGGCCCACAGGCATGAGTCTAAAGGCTGGCACTCAGCTGCTGGAGGTGCTGGAGCATCTCACACAGGCTGCATTTCCCCATTGGTGTGTGTCTGTAGCTGTAATAGAGCAAATGTTTCACTTGGTAACACGAAACATCAAAGGATGTATATTGACTGGTTGCCTCCAGAAGTGCATGCTGAAATGCAGCTGTGGGGTCCCCCAGAATCTGCTGAGTCAGTATCTCCAGCCCCTTTGCAATGAGCAAATGGAGAAGGCTGAGAATTAATGACTTCCCTGACCTCCAGGCTCCTCGAGCCTGAGAAGCCAATGGAGGAGTTAATCCCATAATCCATTTTAGCATCTGGAAGGCAGCACAGGCCCTGCCTGAGCCTGGACCTACAAAAACGAGTGAAGAGGAGGAAAAGCAAACAGATTTTAGGGTTGAGGAGGGGAAGACTGATATAGGGGAGGAGAAGAAAGGATTGCAACAAGGCAAAGAAAGCAGAAGGCTCATTCACAGTCCCAGGCTGTGTGAAGCCTTCGTCTTGCAAATGGAGTTTGGGGCTTTATTTGTTCCACCAGCATCAGCAGGGCTTTGTGAGCATTCACTGAGGGTTTCTGGCATTGCTCAATGCTTAGGGGAATCTAAAGCCTCTGGCAGTGACCTCAGCCTGGATTGCTTCTCGCCTCCACAACGACGTCCCTGACCTTTTCCTGCCAGCTCCAGCCAAGGGCACTGTGAAGCTCCTGCCTGTCCTGGGACCTCAGAGCACTTCAGCAGCCACACAACTGCTGCTGAACTGGGAATTCTGCTTTCATAGACTATTCTCAGTCACTTTATTACTTTACCAGACTCGAACTAATCACTGTGAAATTTCCTCTCTAACATTTAAATTAAAAAAAAAAAAAAAGAAAAGAAAAAAAGAGAGAGAGAGAGAGAGAAGAAACCAGCTAAAATATTCCAGCTGCTCAAGAAAGAGAAGAAAGGTTAAAAAATACATTATAGTTACAGTGAGGGTGGTGAGACTGGAACAGGCTGCCCAGGGAGGCTGTGGATGCTGTCTCCCTGGAGCTGTTCAATGCCAGGTTGAGGGGGTCTTGAGCAACCTGGTCTAGTGGAAGGTGTCCCTGCCCATGGCAGAGGGGTTGGAGTTAGGTGATCTTTAACATCCCTTCCAACCCACACCAGTCTGTGATTTTATGATCCCTCGTTTGAAAAGCAAGGCAATGAGTTTGCTTTGCTGTGAGCACACTCAATCCAGCTTTCAGACCCTAGTGTGAGGCTCAGAGAGGGTCAAGGATTTGCTCTTCTTCGGTGTGTGTTGGGAGAAAGCTGAGCTGCTGGCAGCCAGCCCTACGCTGGGCTGAAGCACTTCCCGCGGGCAGCAGTCGATTGTGCTCTTTGAAGTCGCACCCTTCAGACGAGACAGAGCTGGGACACAAATAAACACCTCTCCTGCTAAGCATTCAAGCGCTTAGAGGGGGGGAAATCACCTTTTTTTTTTTTTTTTTTTTTTTGGAGTGACTTCCAACAGGATACTTGGAAATTGCAGCATAGCTGCTCTCACCTCTTCATCCGTCTGCTGAGCACACACAAATGTGAGCTGGGCGAGTCAATAGCATGGATTTTATGAAAAATCCAGTTGGATTCGGGGTGGAGAGAAGCTGTTAACAGCAGGAATGGACTTTCGATCTCAGAGCCCAGCTGCTGTAAGGAAAACCCTCTCCGTGTGCTGGGCATCAGCTTGTATTACTGTGATTTTGGATGATGGGCCTCTTTAATTAAAGGTCCTGACTTTATAATCCAATCAATCTAGATAAATAACAGCCTTCTTTTTGCAGATAAAGTCGTTGGCTTATCGCTGCCCCACAGCTAGATTTTAAAGAGGAGCCATAAAATTACACAGCAAATCAGCTTACCTAGCATCTGGTGGCAGCAGCTGCATGCAGGCAGAGCCCTGTGCTCGTGCTGGCAGCCACGTTTCAGTGACACTGCCACCCTGGGCCTCTGTCCTACCCAGCCCTTCTCCTCTTACCACCATGACAAGGTTTCTGCTTCTTCAGCAGCATTATACTCATCACAGAAGAGAGTCATAGAATTGGTTTGGTTTGGAAGAGACCTCCAAGATCACTGGGTCCAACCATCAACCTAGCACCACCATGGCCATTAAGCCACGTCCCAAGGTGCCATGTCCACGTGTTGCCTAAACACCTTCAGGGATGACAACTCCACCACCTCCCTGGGCAGCCTGTTCCAATGCCTGACCACTCTTGCAGCAAAGAAATTTTTCCTAATCTCCAACCTAACCCTCCCCTGGCACAATTTCAGGCCATTTCCTCTCATTCTATCACCTGATACTAGAAAGAAGAGACCAAACCCCCACCTCACTCCAACCTCCTTTCAGGCAGTTGTAGAGAGCAATGAGGTCTCCCCTCAGCCTCCTCTTCTCCAGACTTGCTGCTACTCATCTCATTCCTCCCCAAAACCTCGAGCTCAGAGTTATTGTAATTATAAGGAGGAGGTTACAGTGCTGGAGGATGAAATATAATGCAATTAAGAGAGAGTGTTTTGCCCATTCTTCACCTTCTCCTGCCAAACAGCTTTGTTCTAATGAAGGGTATCAAACAACCATTTCATTGTGATTTAATTGAGCAGTTGCTCGTGCCACACAGACATCAAGGAATGCTTACGGGAATGCTTCTCAGGGATCACTAGAGAAGGCAGCCTGCTGGATTAGCATATCTGTCTGCGAGGGAGGAATCCTGCCAGTCCTGCTTTCAGTGCAAGAGCCCTCTGCAGAAGCAGCACAGAGGGGTGTGACAATCTTTCCTTGGGCTGGTGGGTTCTGTGTGGCCATGGTGCTGAGGGAGAGCAAAGTGATTTGCCAAGGTAATGCAAAGACCTTAGGACTGATCACAGAATGACAGGGGTTGGAAGGCATGTCTGAAGATCATCAAGTCCAAGCCTCCCCCCAGAACAGGTTCATCCAGAGGACAGGATGGTGTCCAGGCAGTCTTTGAATTACTGGGCCCCTCAATTTAAGAGGGACATTGAGGTGCTTGAGCGTGTCCAGAGAAGGGCAACGAGGCTGGTGAGAGGCCTCGAGCACAAGCCCTATGAGGAGAGGCTGAGGGAGCTGGGATTGTTTAGCCTGGTGAAGAGGAGGCTCAGGGGAGACCTTCTTGCTGTCTACAACTACCTGAAGGGTGGTTGTGGCCAGCAGGAGGTTGCTTTCTTCTCTCAGGCAACCAGCACCAGAACAAGAGGACACAGTCTCAAGCTGTGCCAGGGGAAGTTTAGGCTGGAGGTGAGGAGAAAGTTCTTCACTGAGAGAGTCATTCCCCACTGGAATGGGCTGCCCAGGGAGGTGGTGGAGTCACCGTCCCTGGAGGTGTTCAAGGCACGTTTGGACGTGGCACTTGGTGCCATGGTCTGGTCTTGAGGTCTGTGGTAATGGCTTGGACTTGATGATCTTTGGTGATCTTGGTGATACTGTGACACTGTGATACTGTGATACTCCAGAGACTGATCCCAAACTTTGTGTCCCATACCGTCCTGATTTTTCTGGGACAGAATCTCAGGCCAATCATGGGCTGCAGGCTGTGAGCAGTTTGGAGGTCAGCCAGGGCAGCTGCCATGAGTTAGCACCAGGTGTATCCCAGAGCATAAATACCACCTCTTGATCAGGCTTCCTGCTTGGGTGCCTGTTCTTGCTTGGGTTCTTTCTGCTCTTCTTCCTTCTCCTGCTCCTGAGGGCTGCTGCACCTTCACTGGGGTGAGTATAGTTTTAGATCTGCTTTAGTATCAGTTTTGGTGTTTCATTAAATCCATTTTCATTTTAACCCTCAGGTCTTCTCTCCTCTTCCCAACCTCTTCTCTGCTGGGGAGGGGGTCAATGGGTGACAGAGCAACTGCTATAGCCCCAGATATGGGCTAAATGTAGACACATGTGAGCAACCCTTTCCCCACAGTCTTGCAAAATTGCACTGTCTCAGCAGAGCTTTGCAAGGAATTTGGCAGAGATGAAAGCAAGGGCAGGGTGGGCAGGGTATGAAACTCCAGAGGGTACCTGTAGAGCTGAGACAAAAAGCCTGTGCAGACCTATCTCAGCTAAACTCACCCCCAGATAGCACCACTGTCTCATTTCCTGGAATATATTACCTAGACAGAGCTGACAAAAATAAACAGAGGGAAAAAGAGCAGTCTGTAATGCAATCAAACCTCAATTGCCCATTTGTTTTTGTCCTTTAAAAAGAGCTAATAACATGGTAATTGGTGGAGATATCTCCAGGGCTCCATAAGGGAAAGCAAGAGAGAGATTTTCCCACCATGAGATAGAGAGGCATATTTTTCTAAAGAAGAGAGAGAGGTATTACCCAAATTAAAGGCATCCATATAGATTTCTACTTGATGTTCAAACCAGCAAGACCTCCTTCCTTTGTGTGTTGGCTTTTAATTGCTCTGAGATTTTTTGGTGTGATCATGGTAGAAAAACATCCCTGGAATTTGCTTCTTGGCAAGGAAGGATCCAAGCTTACTGGAGCATATGGAAAGACATAAAGGTGCTGGAGCAGGTCCAGAGAAGGGCAGTGAAGCTGGTGAAGGGTCTGGAGAACAGATTTGGTGAGGAGCAGCTGAGGGAATTGGGGTTGTTTAGTCTGGAGAAAAAGAGGCCAAGGGGTTGGACTAGATGACCTGTGGAGCTCCCCTTCAACTGTGATCTTGGCTCTTTACAACTCACTGAAAGGAAGTTGGAGCCAGATGGGGATTGCTCTCTTCTTCCTATTAACAAGTGATAGGACAAGAGGAAATGACCTCAAGTTGCACCAGGGGAGATTTAGGTTGCACATGAAGAATGATTTCTTCCCCAAAGGGGTTGTCAAGCCCTAGCCCAGGCTGCCCAGGGCAGCGGTGGAGCCCCCATCCCTGGAGGGGTTTCAAAGCTGTGTTGATGCAGTGCTAAGGGACATGGCTTAATGCTTGGGCTTGATGATCTTTAAGGTCTCTTGCAGCCTCAATTCTGCGATTCTATATAAAGGGCCAAAAAACACAGGGTAAAAAATTCTCCACTATGGCTCTTGCTTGCCTGGTACCTGGCTTTGCCTCGTGACACAACAAGATGGCAAGCACTGTTGTTGTGGCCCAAGCTCTGCACAGTGAAGAGCTGCTTCCTTCAGCTCTCCCAGACTGAAGGACTTCAGAGTGAGTGGTGGCTCACTGTAGATGCTTAGGGTGGCAATCCTGAGAGCTGTGTTTAGGTTGGTTAGATTCTCAAATTCCAGCAAGCTTCTCTGAGTCTTAACCTTAGAATATTTCACAAAATCACAGCCTAAGACCGTGGAGGGCTTGAATGATCCTCATCACCACCGAGTGTGTTTGTGAGAAGCATTTCTGGATCTCACTTTGCCATCCTGTGGGTGTCATTGCTCAGCTCTGTGGAGACTGCCAGGCTCATTGGGAGCATCTTTGGGCTCACACTGTTGGGTGCTGGCCTCCATAGCACCTGTATGTGTGCTGCAGAGACCAAATGGGTGGTTTGATTTTTTTTTTTTTAATGGAGAAAAGTGGGAGTGCAAAGAAGCAATTCCATGAACTCTGCCTGAGCTGCCTCTCCACTTCCTTGTCTTGCAGTGCTAGGAAGGCCCTGAGGTACACGAGGAGCATAAACTTTTAGTGCTCTGTTACCTTGCACATCAATTAATACTATTTAGAGCCTGATCTGGGCTGCTTTTATCTGTTGCCACAGCACTTGTTTTCTTCAGGATCCAGGAGCTATCGATCAGGAAATGATCATTTGATTGAAGTAATTTGCTTTATCCTAACCCAGGCCCTTAAAGAACAGACTTGAAAGGTTAAACTCTGTGCCAGGGTAATATGTACATCACATTCCCAGGTGTCTTTTGTGTTTAAAATTGACAGTTTCCTTCTGTGAAGAGAGGAATTTAGACATGCTGACACCCTGACATTTAAATGTGAGCGGTGGAAGATAAACACAGTCTGACATAAAGGAAATGGGCCAGTATTAGGGAAAGTTAAATTCCAACTATTCATGCTCCTGCTTCTACCTGCTGGCTTACAGTGTACCAGGGGGAGCAGTACTCTGCCTTAACACTGTTGTGTCTTTGGGGTTTGGCACAGTAGGTCAGCACAACACACCCAGGAATGTGACCTGCTCAAAGCAAAGGGGTAGCGTTGGCCCCAACCTTCTGCAAAACCTGACTGGTGAGGAGTAGAAAGGGACTGCAGTTAGCAAACCTAGGTTCAGAAGAGGTTTAGCATGCAGATCTATGCCACTATCTCAGCAGTAAATAATTTTATGGTAGCATCCTGGCCTCTGTGGTCAGCAGGACTAGAAGAGGCATTGTCCCTCTGCACACAGCACTGCTGAGGCCATGCCTTGAGTATTTGGTTCAGTTTTGGGCCCCACACTCCAGGAAGGATATTCAGGTGATGGAGCATGTCTGGAGAAAGGCAGTGAATCTGGTGAAGGGTCTGGTGAGGAGCTGCTGAGAGAACTGGGATTGTTCAGCCTGAAGAAAAGGAGACTGAGTGGGGACCTTTTGGCTCTCTACAACTCCTTGAAAGGGGGCTGGAGCCAGATGGGGGTTGGTCTCTTCTCCCAAGAACCAAGCAACAGGGCAAGGAGAAATGGCCTGATGTTGTCCCATGGGAGCTTTAGGTTGAATATGAGGAACAATTTCTTCAGTGAAAAGATTGTCATGGCCTAGATGAGACTGCCCAGGGCAGTGGTGGAGCCCTCATCTCTGGAGGGGTTTCAAGGGGTTTCAAGGTAGATGTGGTGATGAGAGGGACATGGTTTAGTGATTTTTTTTTACCCTTGTCTAGAGAATGGCACAGCAAGTGTCCATGTCTGGCCTGTGACATGGTTGCAGATAGATGCAGACTGGACTGGAAATGCTGAGCACTGCAAGTTGCTTGTGTCACTTCTTGCATATGCATAGAATTGTAGAATCATTTTGGTTGGAAGAGACCTTTAAGATCAAGTCCAGCTATTAACCTATCACTGCCAGGTCACTACTAAACCAGGTACACTCAGCACCACATCTCCATGGCTTTGAAACCCCTTCAGGGATGGGCACTCAACCACTGCCCTGGTCATAGTTCCCTTTAGAGTAGTCGCTGTCTGGTCTGATTTTTGGCTTTGATATTGTCTTCTACCTAGGAGACCTCAAACCATCCCAGGAAAACTTAGGTTTGTGAATATTTATTACATCTCTGGCCCCTTCAGTAACCTCATCCCACACACAACTGCCTGTGACAAAATAGCTCTTCAGGATCTTGTCTGATGTTCTCTCTTCCAAGCCCCAAGGGTGTGTAGGCAGGTTAAATAATGCAAAAGCAGCTGTAATTACTGTGCAGTTTCTCTGGAAACATTTGAAAAATATTAGCACATTGTTCTTTTTTTGTTCTTTTTTTGGGTCTTTTTTTCTTTGTGTGCCTTTTTTTCTGGCTGCCTTTTTTTTTTTTAAAGAGGTCTAGAATAAATCTTATGGCTTAATGAGATATATGACAACATACAACATGAAAGTGGTTTTCAGTGACTTTCATTACCCAAACTCAATTAGAGGAGAGTAATCAGCAAGTTTCCTGCTGTGAAAAGTGCAGAATGAAGTCTTGGCAAGATGGGACAGAAGCAAGAAGAGAGGTTCATGGCAAAACAAGCACAGAGATCCTCACTGTACCCTCCAAAGCACCCAGTGAATGCTGAAAGGGAGAGAGTGCAGCTTCAGCAACTTCTCTGCTCTTTTCTTCCTCTAGACTGGGTAATTAAACACAAATAGTCCCTCAGTCTGCACTTTTAAAATCAATTTAATGTCAGATAAAGTCCTTTGCTTGTATCTTGGGAAGGGGAAGAAGGAAAACAAAGGCTCATTTCCTTTTGTTTTCCTTCTTTTGGTCCCACTTGGAGTTTTCTGTCTCAGTTCCTGGAACAAACATAGTCCTGGTTGATGCTTGGAATGGGAATTTCTCAAAATCTATCAAACAAGTCTGCTGTGGCTGGTTCTCACACATCAGACTGGCCCCAGGCTTAATCCAGCATGCTAGGTGTTGGAAGGGACCTCTGGAGATCATCCAGTCCAATCCCTCTGCTAATGCAGGGGCACCCAAAACAGCTTACCCAGGATCACAATGGGTTGCAATAATGGCTTGGGTTGGAAGAGACCTTCAAGACCATCTTGTTCCAACCCCCGTGTCATGGGCAGGGACACCACCTACTGGGGAACACAATACAAGGAGGATTCCCATCAGCTGACCATCTTCACATCTGCTCAGTCATGCCAGTTCCTTGAGAGCACCCAGGGAAGACATCAATCCACCATGTCCTCCAGACCAAATTCAGCCAGCTGCTTACCATGGAGCACACTTCCAAAGCCAGCTGCCCAGGGCTGCTAGGGTTCTGAGAATGCTGTTGCTGGGCTGTATAACAGGGACAGGATTGAGGGTCATGAGAGAGGTTGTGAGTGCACTGGGTCACACAAATCATAGAATCATAGAATGGTAAGGTTGGAAAGGCCCTCAAAGATCATCTAGTTCCAACCCTCTGCCATAGGCAGGGACACCTCCCACTAGTACAGGTCACTCAAGGCCTTGTCCAGCCTAGCCTTGAACACCTCCAGGAAGGGAGCATCCACAATCTCCCTGGGCAACCTGTTCCAGTGTCTCAGACACTGAAATCCATCACACATCCCTTTGCATGGCAGGCAGGCAGGAGTCCATAGTACGGGGCTGCCAGATCTGGGCTTTCTTGCAGTGATCTTGCCAAGCAGCTCCTCGTCCTGCAGTCTCTACTCCACCAGGCACTGAGCTGTGCAAGAACAAGGGAGAGGCACCGCAGCCAGGGAATGGGACTGGGGGACATCCCCTCCTCTGCCTGTGAAACTGGAGAGCTGAGCTTTTTCATTCTTTAGGCACTCTGAACTATTTTGCTGCCTGGCCAGACAGTGCAGTCTCCAATTTGTCTCTGGCACACGTCTCTCCCAAATCCAATCCTCTCTGTGAATGAAGAGCAATAGAGAGCTGCTAACAGAGGTAACCAGGTAAAGTGCTTTGAAGAGGCCCATGATGAGTGAATTCCCCTGACCAGCTCAGCCAGTGCTGGCCCACACTCAGATATACTACAGCTTTGCTCATGTTCTAGGATAATCTGTATTAGCAAAATGCATTCCTGTCTCCAACACAAATTCCTTTAGTGGGAACACATCAGTTGGCTGTCAGACAGCTCTGCTGGCTCCTGAAGGATTGGCTCAAGCACTTTCCCAAATGGGGTCTGAGCTGAGATCCATTTAGATGTGTCCTTGTGTTATTGCAAGAGGGCAATAACACAGCAGCATGTTGCTCACTGCCACCTCCAGGGAGCAGAGTGTGATCAGGTGATAGATTGAAAGAAAATGGCCTGAAATTGTGCTGGGGGGGGAAGGGTCAGGTTGGATATTAGGAACAATTTCTTTACTGAAACAATGGATGTTACGGAGGGGTAATTAATCGATGCGAGGTATGATTTTTTTCAAAGATTAATATTGTTTATTAATAGCCAATATTCAGAACTCTCACCACCCTGACCTCT
This sequence comes from Ramphastos sulfuratus, assembly GCA_013399055.1. NCBI lineage: Eukaryota > Metazoa > Chordata > Aves > Piciformes > Ramphastidae > Ramphastos > Ramphastos sulfuratus. Next base: position 24,895 of record WBNM01002535.1, read on the forward strand.
AATTTTAATACTAATTGGTTCTTTGCATGGTCATGGAAACTTCATACAGATAATAACACAGGACCAAGAAATAACTACCAATAATATTGAAACATGAACTGAATTCAATTGAAGTGGAAGAGAAGGCTCTTGCGGCCGGGGCGCGGCTCTTGCGGCCGGGGCG
>WBNM01002535.1:25682-37110 GCA_013399055.1 Ramphastos sulfuratus
AAATCACTGCATGTCATTGGAGTGGGGGAGAAGGAACTGTCAGCTGCTGGGAGGGAAATGGAGATTGCCTCCTGATCCATTCACATCTGGAGATTCCTTAAACAGTACAGATTAAATTCTGCCCAGAAGAGGAAAGCACAGGCAGGTTAGAGGAGGGAGCTGTCTATGAATTTACAATTCCAGGCAAGGCTTTTGCTTTTATTGCTCTCATTATATTTTAAACACCTAACCAACAGCATATGCAAATTAGCACTTAGATTATTAACAGGGAAAACCCTTCTGCATATATAAGTGCACAAATGTGGCTTAGGAGCCAGCACATGAAGGGTATTGTACATGGTGGCTGACATCCATCTAAAGGCTTCTAGATCACTGTGTTCTTTCCGTGGAACTGACTGCGTTTTGGCTGAGTTTTGTTATCAAAGTGATCTCAGGGCTCACTGTGGTGGACAGGGGTGATTGTGGTGGTCCCTCTGTCCCTGTCCTCTCCCCATGTTGCTGCCTACAAGCTCTTGCCTCCACTACTGATCAGACCCTTCACAGGCAGTAGTGAAGTATTAGATCTGCTCAGTCATGATATCACAGGATGCTCAGGTTGGAAGGGACCCTCACAGGTCATCTTGTCCAACTCTCCTGCAGTGAGCAAGGGCATTTTCAAATAGATGAGGTTGCTCAGTGCTCCATCAAGTATGATCTCAAATGTCTCCAGGGACAGGGCCTCCACCACCTCTCTGGACAACCTGTTCCAGTGTTTTACTACTGTCATACTTCCTTGTGTCCAACCTAAATCTACCCTGCTTTAATCTCCAACCATTGCCCCTTGTCCTGTTGCTACAAGCCCTTCTAATCAGCCTTTCCCAGGTCTTTGTCTCACTTCTGAGGTTTAATCACCTGTGCAAACACACAGCTCTTCTGTGCCTCTAGCCTGCACCTTGCAATGCCCACCAGGTACATAGGCTTGTAGGAAAGAGCAGAACGAAAGCAGAAAGATCCACGCAAGGAATTTTAGCCCTGCAGAAACAGAGGTGCCCTGGTGAGGCCACAGCTGGAGTACTGTGTCCAGTTCTGAGCCCCACAGTTCAAGAGGGACATAGAACTGCTTGAGATCATCTTTGTGGCTCTGTGCTAGACTAAGGGGATGGAACATCTCTGTTATGAGGAGAGACTGAGGGAGCTGGGGCTGTGCTGCTTGGAGGAGAGGAGACTGAGAGGTGACCTCATCAGTGTTTATCAATATGTGCAGGGTGAGTGCCAGGAGGCTGGAGCCAGGCTCTGCTGGGTGATGACAGGAAAAGGAGCATTGGATGGAAGCTGAGGCTTAGGAAGTTTCATTTAAGCATGAAGAGGATTTATTTTTTTTTTTTTTTTTCCCCTGTGAGGGTAACAGCACTGGAACAGGCTGCCCAGGGGGGCTGGGCTGAATATCCCAGGTGGGATATTCAAAACCCACCTGGATGTGTTCCTGCATGATCTGGTATAGAAGATCCTGCTCTGGCAGGGGGGTTGGACTGGATGAGCTTTGGAGGTCTCTTCCAGCCCCTGACATTCTGTGATTCTGTGATTATAGAGCACCCTGTGTTCCCTAAGAAGTGACTTCAGGTTTACCCCAACAAGCTACTTTAGTCATCTTTGTGAGCATGACATCCATCCCAGCACTCACCCAGCACCCTGGCTTCATCTGACACAGCAGTCTTAATTTAATAAGCAACACCACCAAAGAGACCTTCTTGCTGTCTACAACTACCTGAAGGGTGGTTGTGGCCAGCAGGAGGTTGCTTTCTTCTCTCAGGCAAACAGCACCAGAACAAGAGGACACAGTCTCAAGCTGTGCCAGGGGAAGTTTGGGCTCGAGGTGAGGAGAAAGTTCTTCACTGAGAGAGTCATTCCCCACTGGAATGGGCTGCCCAGGGAGGTGGTGGAGTCACCGTCCCTGGAGGTGTTCAAGGCAGGTTTGGACGTGGCACTTGGTGCCATGGTCTGGTCTTGAGGTCTGTGGTAATGGGTTGGACTTGATGATCTTTGAGGTCTCTTCCAACCTTGCTGATACTGTGATACTGTAAAGAGTGGATGCTGCAGAAGGAGATGGTGCAGTCAGCAGTGCTGACAGAGCAAGACAAAGGGGAGGCTTTTGATGGAAGAGCTGGGTATCAGCTGTGCTAGGCAGGTTTTACAGGACAGAAAAATTATTATTCACAATTTTTGCTATAGAATACATAATACCAGCACAATATACTGCCATTCAACTTCAGTCTCACTGGCTTTTGGACTTCTGAAAGTAGGTCTAGCAGAATTATCTCAGAATCCCAGCATGGTGGAGGTTGGGAGGGACCTCTGGACATCAGCCAGTCCAACCCTTCTGCTAAAGGAGGAGCACCCACAGGAGCTTGCCTGAGATCACAATGTCCAGGTGGGTTTAGAATCTCTCCAGAAAAGGAAACTCCACAACCTCTCTGAGCAGCCTGCTCCAGGGCTCCAGCACCCTCACACCAAATAATTTTCTCCTTATGTTCAAGTGGAGCCCCTTGGCTTCCACTTTGTGCCCCTTGTCCTGTCACTGGGCTCCACTGAAAAAAGTAATACCTCATCCTCTTGCCCCCCCACCCTTTAGGTCTTGCTGAGCATTGGGAAGATCCCCTCTGGGGCTGCTCTTCTCCAGCCTCAACAGCCCCAGGGCTTTCATCCTTTCCTCCTCACAGAGATGCTCCAGGCCTCTCAGCATCTTTGTAGTGTTCACTGGACTGTCCCCTGAGTTAACTGCATTAATGCACAAAGAACAATGTACAGAACTAATAGACAGGATATTCCTCAGTGTCATACCTCTAAAGCATTGTGATAGAAAGATCTGCACAGCTTTGTGGCTGAGGGGCCAAAGGTTAAAAGCTGCAAATGCTGATTCTCAAGTGTGGGATTTGGGGTATCTTGGGACAAAAAGGAGATGAAATGGGTACTCAGGTTTTTGGATCACATAAATAGAATGTATTCCTATGACATCCAGCATTCATCTGTCCACAGGAAACACTGGGATAAAACTGCTGAAGTAAAGATCTTTCTGCCAGATCTCATTCCACCCCAATGAATGCCATCAGTCTTCCTGGGATTAAACAGCAACTCCCAAGACCCTGTGCCCAGCAAGGGCCATGCAAGTTGACTATGAGGCAGGTTGCTGACCCTGGGAGCAGAATATTGGCAGACAAAAATACCTAATGAGTGTCCTTCAGCTCAGCTCCAAACAAGTGCTGCTCACGGAGGCACTGCTCACCAAGCTGGTGGCTTAGCAGTGCACCCAGCACCTGCTCCCTGGCACTGATTGCTGCACAACATCTATCTGGAGAGGCAGCAGGAAATTTGTCTCCCAGCACCTCATCAAATCAAGTCTAATTCCTGACCATTTGCCAAGCAGCAGCCACAATGATGCTAAGTGCCTTGCAGGAATATCCTCTGCCTCGTGTGTGTGGACCAGGAGGTCCTGTCAGCCATGGTTATGTAGGACTTGATTAAGCCTCTGGCACAGAGGAGCTCTGCTGACCTGCTGAGAAAGGTCAGAGCTGTCTCTGTGACACAACAGACTTTTTCTGCACATGGCACATTAATTTCCTGGTTATTAAGTAGTTGTAGAATCATAGAATTGGTTTGGTTGAAAAAAAGACATCTAAGGTCATCAAGTCCAGCTGTGGACCTATCACCACCATGGCCATTAAAGCATGTCCCAAAGTGCCATGTCCAGGGATGGTGACCTGGCAGCCTGTTCCAATGCCTGACTACCCTTTCAGGAAAGAAGTTCTTCCTAATCTCCAACCTAACCCTCTCCTGGCACAATTTCAGGCCATTTCCTCTCATTCTATAGGGAGATCCTAGGGAGAAGAGACCAACCCACATCTTACTCTAACCTCCTTTTGGGGAGTTGTAGAGTGCTATGAGGTCTCCCCTCAGCCTCCTCTTCTCCAGACTAAACATTTCCAGTTCCCTTGGCTGCTCCTCATAAGACTTGATGCCTTCAGGTTGCCACTTGGTCCCTGTTAGCTAATTCCCTTGGTGATCTAGAGAATTCGGTACTCTTCCTTTTCACAACCACTAAAAACAAAACTTCTCTTGCTTATAGAATCATAGAATGGCAAGGTTGGAAGGGACCTCAAGGATTATCTAGTTCAAACCCCCTGCCATAGGCAGGGACACCTCCTACTAGTACAGTATCACACATGGGTTTGCCCAGAAGTCTTCAGGTGGAGGAAGCTCGATTAAAAATGTCTTCTAGATACTCCTAAGGCCAATCTGAAGTTCTCTGCTCCTCATAATTAATACCTCAAAGGGCCCAAAGGTAGTAGGTCTGGTAGGGGTTAGAAGATCATCTAGTCCAACCTGTCTGCTGGAGGGGGCCCACCTAGAGCAGGTCACACAGGAATGCATCCAGATGGATTTTGAAAGCCTCTGAAGAAGGAGATTCCACAGCCTCTCTGGACAGCCTGCTCCAGGGCTCTGTCACCCTTACAGTACAAACTTTTTCCTTGTGTTGGGATGGAACTTCCTCCCAGTCTTTGTGTTCAGGCTCTGCAAAGGGCTTTGCAAGGCCACTCTGGATAATGAGGGAGAGGAGAACTTCATCTAGTGAGACATCTGTGCTTTAGGTGGAATGCAACACCTACTTTAAAGATGCAGTTTGTCCACTGCTTTGAGATTAATTCCAGGATTTCAAGCCAAAGTGATTACTTACAATAGGGTGTAGTATGCCTGAGTCTTTGCGAAGCCAGAATGCAATGTTTGGAGGCTTTCCAGAAGAGATGAATCCTTTCAAAATGAATGTTGTGTATCTATAGAGGGGCTTGTTAAACACTCCTAAACATAAACACTTACAGAAACCAGCTTGTGCCTTGCCCTGAGCTCATCTTTCATTGGTGCCCTCAAGCTCTTGCCAGAGACTTGCTAAACAGCACTGAATTTGCATCTAGAATCACAGAATTGTTTAGGCTGGAAAAGACCTTTAAGGTCCTTGAGTCCAACCACTGACCCAGCACTACCAAGTACTCTGCTCAACTATGTCAAGCAGCACATTTTGGCCCTTTTCCTCTCATCCTGTCACTTGTTCCTTAGGAGCAGACACTGCTTCCCCACCTTGCTCCAGCCTTCTTTCAGGGTGTTGTAGAGAGCTGGAAGGTCTCCCTTCAGCCTCATCCTCTCCAGGCTGAGCAACCCCAGTTACCTCAGCTGTTCCTCACAGGGCTTGTGCTCCAGACTCCTTAGAGAACCTGATGGGCTTTAGCTATTCCCTTTAGCCTCTGAAGGAATGGAGAGGCAGTATTACAAGTTAATCCCAACTAGTTGGTTAATGCATACCTGGCAAGCACTCAGAGCTAGTCCAGATATAACGAACAGGTGGAAAACATTGGCAGCCTCTTGTATATTTCTTTCTGGAGGAGAAGTACAATGGCAGCATTATCCTCAGGAGGTCTGGTATGATTCTCTTCCATGTGCATAGGAATCCTTCCTAAGCTTGAAACAGGAGCTGGAATGGAGCTTTTGTGGCAAACTCTGAGGAATAAATGTGAGCCCTCATCTTGGGCTTTGTGGGATGGTGGAACATATGGAGTCTCATTAAGAATGTCATATTCTAGCTCCAGGTGTTGCCAAGAAATCCAGGTGATATTTGTTTGCACCTCGAGTTCTGGCTTGTGGATGGGAAGAGCAAATCCAGCCCTTTGAAAACAGGTGGCATTTTTATGTCACCTCTATGAGCAGATCTAACATTTGGCAGAAAGTAGGTAACAAAATAGTACAAAGGACAGGTAAAATAAGATTTTCCTGTGGGTGGAAACACACATCTAAGGGAATGGAGGAATTGTGTGAAGAAGGAGATGTATTTTGAATGTGGTTTTGGCTCTGCTAATTTACTGTTCTTTTGGTGATTTTATTTTGTGTGTGTGTGTTTCTTTCTTTAATTTTCCTATGTAGACCATAAAATTTTCAGAGAAAGGTTTGCTTTGCTTTATGTAAGCTCCACACTCAGCACTCACCTGACCCTCTCCATGCTTACTGCAATGTTTTGTCTGCAACAAATTACTGGGGGTTGTACAGCTCCAAGGGTCCTGTCAAGAGACAAGGTACCCAGAATCATGCATGCAATAAGACTGTGTTAAATCTGGATTTTAAGAGGTCTGAATTTGACAGTGCTTTGCTGTACACCCACAGTAATGAAACAACAAACACTAGTGAAGTATTTCAGAGCTCTTGTTTGCATAAAATTAGCTCCTTCCTCTTCTCTCCCTGTCAAAACTTCAGTGAAGGGGGAAATCTCTGTGCCCTGGGAAGCTTAGCTGTGAGTGCTTTGAGCTATTCCAACACTTGTGTTATAGCTTGGTGCCTACAGTCACGATTAATTAATATGTGTAGGAATTATCTCCTATCAGGCTGACTGGAAAAAAACACTTTCTAGCTTGGTGTGTATTTCTCCTTCCTTTGCAGTGGCTTCCAGCCTCCTGCTCCTTCTCTAACTATTGTGTATACTGATTTCATTTATTTAGAGTTCATGCACCAGGTTGCTGGAAGATGATGGTGTGGCCTGGTAAAACCAGTGGAGAAGTTAGTTGTCCTAGCATGTGATTAATTATCCATGCCAGAGAAGCATTGAAACATCAGTTTTGTACAGATGTGGCATTCAGCCTGGGCTGGTTTGAGGCTAATTGGAATATTTTAATGAAGAAAATTTTATATTACAGGCTGAGAAAAGAAAACAATCACTCATAGGCTTGCTGAGATGGTGATGTCTGCTTCACTCATAGGCTTGCTGAGATCTTTAAAAATTAGAACATAAACATAGAGAAGACACTCAGGCACAGACACTCTCAGGCTGTCTGGCTTCTTGCTTTCTCCTCTCTGCCAAGTAACCTCACTAACCACTTTTCTTCTAACCCCCCTGGCCCATCCTCCAAACTCATCTTGCGTGTAAGGCAAACAGGTATAGGGGTGGGAAAAAAGGTATAGGGGTGGGAAGAAGGTGGAAGGGTGGTTGGAAGCCCCTCCTGGGGTCTCTGATATCTGGGAGGGGAGTTGTGTTTCTGTATTACCTTTAACTTGTATATTTCTGTAAATATTCCNCCAGAGAGGTAGCTGAGGCTCCATGCCTGGAGCTGCTCAAGGTGAGACTCAACAAGCCTCTGAGAAACCTGATCAGTGCAGGGTGGTTGGAATAGATGACCTTTGGCAGCTCCTTGCACCCCAAACCATTCTATGATAAATGATGGCACACAGATTGGGCAAAGCATCCCTGATTTCTCTTTCACAGCTCTAAGTGTCACTGCAAATTGTTTATAATATGATTTTTGAACCTCCAGATCTGTCAGTGGCCAATAAATCAGCTTGAATCCATCAGCAACTGGCCTTCTGTGTGCGTTCTGGCACTCTTTTTTGTGCCCTTCTGCTTTGAATGTAGCTGCCATTCTGTAAAATCCAGAAGGCAGTGTAGACATTATAAAGAGAAGCATTTGAGTGATTCAGACACAAATAGGAGGAAAAAAAAGTCTAAGTAGCAAGAAATAGGCATTAAAAGCTGCCAGGAAGATGCAGTCAAAGGGATATATTAAGATATTGCTGATTTAGAAACAGCAAAGTTTGGAAACTGCTTTGGATCCAAGTTTTTTGGCCCTCCTCTTTCCCACAACATATTTTTTTCCTTATCCTGTGCCTCCAGGCTCCAACTGCCTGGCAGTAAAGGCAGGTGCTGTACAGTGTGGATTTGCAAGGCAGAGAATCACAGAACAGTGGAGATTTGAAGGGACCTTTGGAGGTGGCTTAGTCCCCCCTCCGATTAGTCTCTTAATGCCAGCCCCACATTTCTGCCACATCCCAGAGGCAGGGATCAGATGTGTTCCACTGCAAATCACCTTCACTGCCTTCCTGCAATGGGAAATCATCCTCCAGTACAAATGGAGGTAGAATCTGTGTTCTTAGGGCTTGTCCAGCAGAGCCATGATTCCCTGACTGCGTTCATCCCACCAGCTGTAGGTGCCTGGTTAAAGCATATCCACAAAGCTCCTTCCAGACAGAAGCAGGTCTGCAGAGTAATTAATTTGGCCCTAGAAGGGGTCCAGGACTGATGAGTTGGGTCTCCTTCAGGAGATGCTAAACTTTATTAGACTAGCTAGCTGGCTTAGGTGAGAAGTTTGAGTTAGGCAAGAAACTTCCAGGTGACATTCAGGTGAGTAGGTGGGCAGGGATTCTAAACCACTCAGGTGCTGGTCTGTTCACTCTGAATTTTAAGAGCATCTCCCCAATTTGAAAGCATTCATTACCCATTCCTGAGGTCTAGTCTAGCCTGGCAGAGCTGGCTTTGCTTTGGAGAATCACTCATGCTATTGAAAGCTCACAGATCAAACTCAAAAAGGATCCTTTGGTCTGCAGAGATTGTCACCCAGACTCATATTTGTTTTCTGTCCCAGCTTCTTGTAGTGCCTCAAAGTTTTAGGGGAATGCCACAGAAATGATTACAGCTGCTACTCCTTGTTGCAACAGGGCTAGCTGAATTTCAGTCATCAGTCATGCTTGCTCCAGACTCTCTTTATGCTCTGTAGCTGATTAGCTATTGAAATAATCCAGCTTTGATGGCAAGCAAAGCTTTCCTCCCATCATTCACTTCTAATGGATCCTGTGCTTCTTTGTTCCTCCTTCTGCCTGCAGAGCTCTCAGAAAGGTTTGGTGAATAACCAGATGCTTGGATTCACATTCTTTGCATCAAAACCAGGCCTGGTTGTGTTCTGTTTTCAAAGTGCAAACATGATCTGACAGTCTTTCTTCTGCAGCTAGGCAGTACACAGGGATTTACTGTACTCCTCAGTGTGTGGATGTGCTGGGTCCTAGGCAGACTCTAATTCCTTCACTCAGTCTCCATCTGTTCCATCTTGCATGAACAAGGCCTTTCCCCAGAGCTGGTAGTCCACTCTCACGTGGACACAGGCAGGTTCAGAGCTCAGGACTCAGGATCTCAAAAAGAGAGAAGAGGATCAGCAATAGCCCAGCCTCAGCTAGAGGAGATTGATTCCAGCAATAGTAATGAGACCACCAGAGAGACACAGCTAATGAAGACCCAAAACAACGGACAGTGCTGACACGTAGCCACTCACCAAGCCTTTCCCTTGCCTGCACTCTTAGCAACAAATAAATGAGAGGGATAATGTGAAAGGAATGGATCTGTAGCCATTAAAAAAAAAAAATCTTTTGTCCTGCCTAAGTTCTTTCATCCTCCCTAAGTTACCTCAAAGGCTTCACAGATTGCATTGGGTTGGAAGGGACCCTCAGAGGTCATCTTGTCCAATCCTTCTGCAGTGATCAGGGGCACCTCCAACTAGATCAGGCTGGTCTAGCAAAATTAGAGTTGTGCCTTTTTCCCTAGCACCTAAATGGCAAAATTTGTGGCTGAGCACTCAGCAATAGATTTTAAATGACTCTAAATTAGGCTAAACCATTGCTGCAGCTGACAAATTTGCTTTCTCCTGGACTTGCCAGTTGCTGGACATGATGTGTTGCATCTGTTTCATCTCCTACAGGCAGAGCTGGGCTGAGGGATGGGTTCCCCTCGAAACTTCAGAGGAATATACAATGGTTTTGCCTTCCATTTGTCACACCCAACAGCATTCTGCACAGAGTGCTGGACCACAGAGGAGGCTCTGCCCTCACCATCTGATATCTAGGGAAGATGGGGGGGAAAGGTGATTGCTGCTTTCTCAGGCAGACCAGTAGCCACAGCAGGAGTCTCCTGGGCACTAGCTGTGCTGCTTGCCCTCAAAGCATTCATGTCTTGAAATCAGTGCTGCCTTAAATGAAATGATGAATTAGTGAAAATGTTTAAGTGCCTCAAAACTTTGTCAACATGCATGACAGTGTTCTGGAGAAATAAAACTCCCTAGTGGTAGAATGTCTCATTTACATGTAAATTGTGAAGCCATTAGGGAAAGCAGAGGACTGCCATTACAAACATTATATAGATAACCAATATTTTGCTTATTTGCTTCCTGCAAAACTGGTGTTTCAGCAGAGTATATACAAATAAACAAGTGTTTGGGATGTATAACTTGCTGGCCTGATTCTCAGAGCTCAGCGTGGCTTCAAAATCAGGTTCCTTTCATGTACCTCAAAGCTGGGCAGCAAGAATCATCAGGTTTTATTTTTTTTTTTAAACCACAAGTCTTTGATATTAAATATGTATTCAACCTCCCACTGATACCAAGACGAGCTGCATGCACATATTCCAAGGTAAAAGCAAGCTCTCATCTGCAGCATACTCAGTAGTTCTGTTTCTGAAATGAGACTTTTTTTGCAGTGTTTTTAAAAAAAAAAAATAAAATGCTGAGATCAAAACAGGTCAACATTTCATCTGTGGTGGAACAGGAAGGTGTGTTTGCAGAGGTGAGAGGATGTTGTGTCTTGCTCCAGAAAGACAACCTGTACGACTCATGAGGCTTGCAATAGCTCCTGATGGAGACCAGGGCAATGTGTGGGCCACAGATAACATGGGAAAGCACTACTTGAGGGGAATAATACCAAAGCAAAACCAGCCACAGAAAACATGTTGGATTTGTCAGCTGACACCAGCAGTAGCTTTTTGGGATTGTTTGTCTGAGCAAAACAAACATTGCCAGATTGCAGGAGTGGAAAACTCATAATAGAGTCAGGTTATTGTGCAGGGCAATGCCAGGCTGGGCTATTTTCAGTTTCTTCTGCAGATGAAATAGAGTAGAGGACAAGTCTCTGCCAATTTAACTTCATCATAATCCCATTCAGCTGCTCCTAGTGCATCTGGGAGGTTGAAGATCTCAGCCATCAGTGGGGTGATCTCTTGCCAAGAGCAATTGTTTCTTCATTTCTGCTTCCAGAGGCCATGAAGGCTAGCAAGTCCCTGAAAGGATCTCTGCAGAGTGATGGCTCTGAAGTGAATTTTGGAGATTATAATCACACTAAGCAAATACTCAACCCCCAAGCATGCCTGTAACCTCACTCTTCCACCCTGGCATTGCCTCAAAATGGGGCTTTTTCTGGCAGGAGTTTAGTACACAGATGAGCCATCTTGCCTTAAGTGTATCTAAGAACTGTAATGGAGGAGTAATTATGCAAGATAGGATTGTCGAAAATTCATACTGATTATTAATTTTCAATACAGAATCACAGAATCATAGAATAGTAAGGTTGGAAGGGACCTCAAGGATCATCTAGTTCCAACCCCCTGCCATAGGCAGGGACACCTCCCACTAGTACAGGTTACTCAAGGCCTTGTCCAACCTGGCCTTGAACACCTCCAGGACCTCCTGAGGGTCACTAATGGTATTGGCTGTTGTTGCAACTAGAATGCAGAGCAAGAAAGGTGATTAGGTGTCCCTAGTTCCGTTCTGAAGAAAGCAGGAGCAAGAGGAAACACAACTTATACCAGGACTTGGAGCAGGTCCAGAGG
>WBNM01002536.1:0-32723 GCA_013399055.1 Ramphastos sulfuratus
CCTCAAACCAGCACACAGGGAAACTGGACAAGACTGTGTTCACGGAGGGAATATGAGCACTCACAGTAATTTGATAATCCACATTTAGCTTCACACAGAACTTCTTTGAGGAACTCATGGTAGAAAAAGAAGCTCTACTAATTCTTAGACGTGGTTGTGACACTGTGCTAAAGAACACGGTGGAAGTAATAACTCATTCAGAGAATCACAGAAGCATTCAGGTTGGAAAAGCCCCTCAGGATCACCAAGTTGAACCTACTCTACAAGGTGCACCCTAAAGCCTATCCCCAAGCACCACATCCAAACGACTTAAACATCTCCATTCTGTAATAAATCTTGCTGTACTTTTTATAGGGGGGGGGGGGAAATCCCTGTGGTTCCTTGGGTTGCTTAAACAGTATTATGTGTACTTAAAAAAACAAAAGCTACACCCCAGCATTGCCCTTTGTGAGCTGCAGCAGAGCATTTTTAAGCAGCAATGCGCTCATTAAACTGTTTGAGCACCGATCTCTTAGGAATAACAAATGTTTATTTTAAAAGGTCACAGGAAAAAAATTCAACACAGCTTCTGGAAGGCTGGAAGCACGTTAAGTGTGGGAGTTCATAGAGCTGCTGAACTGCAAAGTAGTAGTTAGATTGAGAACAAGGCACAGAAACATGCTGTGGTCTTGTTTTGACTGTAAATGATTTGGAGTTCAGCGTGCAAAATCTGTTTCTTAGCGACGGAGCAGGGAGAAACGAGTCAGTAATAAGTATGTAGAGCATTCTGAGTCAGAAGTATGCTTTTTGCTTGGGGATGCAACAGGATGTCATAGTGTGAGCTTGGAGTGGGTAGTCAGGACCTTCAGATTTTTCCTCCTACATTAGGTACAGGATTCATTATGGCCCTGTGCTAATGAGCTGAGCTAATCCCCTTGAGCCTAAGAACGCAGCACTTGGAAATCCTAATTATAGCACTAGTCCAGGTCTGATGTTCACCCAGCTGCCTAAGGCATAGAAGCAACTACCCAGGGTGAGCTCTAGCATGGGAAAGAGTAGGAGCAACAAATTCAATTAAGGCATCTCTTTTATGAATCTACCAGCCTATGTAGTCACATCTCTGTCACATCACAATTCACCTGGCACTTATAGCCTGACACCTACTTGGGAGGGATCCTGAAGTTCATTTTGCTCTAACTTTTTGATTATACTATAGATACAGAAAAGCATTTCTTGGAATGAGATTTATTAGTGAATCTTTCTGACTTAACGTTTGCTGTCTGGAGAGCAGAAGCTGATACCTATCCACCTAAAACTATTGTGTGGATAAGAATTTTGTTGCCTGTTTCAAGTGAGAGACTATTACCTACTTACAGATACAGCAGCTTTTGATACATAACTTTGCCAAAACAGAGAGAATGGAAGTAAAAGGATATACAGGTTTGGTTTTCATTTGTTGTAAGATGTTATCAAACAACTATTTTCAGTGGAGTTGTGCCAAAATCCATCCAGATAAGGGACTTGGCTTGTAACTGGTTTTTGGATTGTTTTAACCCTTGCTCCTAACCCTCACCCAACTCTATACTGTTCTCTGCTCACATATTGCACATGCAGTTCTATGTCAAAACACAGGTACACGACTAATAGCTCTTATCTCAAGCTCAATTTTTTTAATGGATTTAGTTTGTTGGTTTCAATTACATTGTAGTAATTTCAGGACTACATTCAGTCTATCTGATCTAGAATCCATGGTTCAGTTTTATTTTGCAGAGCTCTTTTGACTTATAAGAGTTGAGTCGAATACAAAATCATGCCTTCCTGTAACTTTCATAGTAAAAAAAAGTATGAGAAGAGGATACTGGAATAAATAAGGATAAATAAAATAGGATGTCAGAATATTCCAGCCAGTGTTAGGTTTTTTCTTTGCTGCTTTGCTGAATCTGAATACCTGACTCTTGGTGTAGGACTTCCTTTCATTTGAGCAATACACGTAAGTTTGTCACTGCTTCAAGGATGTGAGAGATGTATTTCTTTTATAATTCTTCCTTTTTTAGTAGTCCAGTCCTTCCTTGACACAGACTTTGTTTAACTGTAAAACAGATTCCATTTTTTCCTTTTTCAAATGGAGATACATACTTGCAGTGAAACGCAGCCCCCTGATGTCCTGATCACATTCAAGGTGGAGAAAGTATTGGCAGTGACATTTTTTCCCCCTCTGTTGCATGTCTGTTATTCTGCAAACACTTACTACAGTGGTAATAAGTTTAATAGCTTAGATCCAGCAAGAACTACCCTTCCTCTTTCAGCTCCAATCAGCAAATTACCTGAAGTCTCTATATATGCCCCTCTATATATATGTGTATATTTATATTCGTGAATATATATAGTGTGGGTGTATATGTAACAATACTTATATGTGTATGTATATATATATATATATATATAGTATGTAAGGGTATGTATGTACATATGTATGTATTATATATAGAGAGAGAGAATATTAATAGTATGTGCAAGAACTCTGGAACACTTTATAGTAGATCATACTCTAAATGTGGACAGCCTTGGTTTTCATACTGCATACATTGCAGAGTGAGGGAAAACTGATAGTTTGGCTTCTACATGCAATGAGGAGACAGCAAAGTGATGATAGAGGGGTGAATAACAAGAGAAAGAGGAGATTTGCTCCAGGGCCATTAAGAAATTGAGGAGAGGGTGTGTGGAGGGTTAATTTAAAAAACTTAGTTTTAGTGATTTGCTCCCCAGGGTTTTGGTTTTGTCCAGATTTTCCAGTTGATTGTACCTGTGCCTCACTTGGAAATCTCTCCTCGTGTAAATCCTGGAATTTAGGTTATTGACTGCTGTCTGTTGCTGGTGGCCTGCTGGGAAAGGAAGCAGTAATGTCAATTACTGTAACAGAAGGCAAATTTTTCTGCTATTCCTACACTGATGTATCAAATCTGATTTGTTACGTAGAAGGAGTTCCTTACAAAGATAGTAGTGTGTTATTTATGACACTTTAGAGCATTGTAGTCTTTTATAGGTTAAGAGCAAATTTTTCTTTTAGCCACATCTGAATGGCTAATAACCTGCTGGTGGCAGTAAATGGCAGGTACAGAAGAGCAAATGACATGACGTGTGGCAGAGCGAGTGCGAGAACGGTTTGTGACTGGGAACTGGTACCCCTGTCAGCTTTGTTTTCTTTCCCATTTTGTTTCTAAGTAACCTAAAGCAATTTATTTTCTGTATTTCAATGTCTTGATGCGCATAACCACAAGAATAATTTACCTGGCCCATAAAGGTGTGTGGACTAAACTTTGTTAAGTGCTCAGAACCTTCCTTTTTGTAAAATGTGTCTTCAGAATATTATTTAGCAGCTCCAGCAGCTATTCCTCAAACGCTGAACTCCTTTGCAAAGGTATCAGTGCCAAGTGGTTAATCCCTTTTGTTGTAGGTGTTTTCGCTTTCCCAGCTCTGTTGCACTAAAAGCTGGCTCTCAAGCATCCCTCTAGCTGAATTTGACAGCACTGGATGAATGACTTCTGTTTGAAAACTTTGTTTTGCATGTTACTGTTATGTTTGGGGCTCTACAATGGGTTTTGATTTCTTTTTTTTTTTAATGTAACTCTTTGTTTTACAGATGAGGGCAGGAACGCAGTTGACCATGCAGGTGGTGCACATATTGTAGTAGACCAGATAAGGTCACTGAGCAGTAAAACAGATCCAGCCAGTGAGAAGCTCTTGACTGTCTTTTGTGGCATGCTGATGAACTATAGCAATGAGAATGGTAAACAACACCAAACATTTGCTTTATGTCTAGCAGGAGAACAACTCCCTCAAAAATAAACCACACAAATGTTAAAGTCAAGTGTAGGTTGTGGATACTAACATTAAGTTATTCTGAAAAGATCAAGTTCCTTCATTCACATACACAATTCTCTGTAAAATTATGTTCCCCCAAATACTATGCAGTTCCATACAGCATACCATATAAAAATTCTTAAATCAACATCTAGAATTTCCTTCTTTGTCTAAAAGCAATACATGGAAATGTACCTTACATCTTAAGGGGAAAAAACCACTCCAGAAGTGTGTGGACGTGGCACTATGGGACGTGGTTTAACGGCAGTGGTGGTGTTAGGTTCATGGTTGGACTCGATGATCTTAGAGGTCTTTTCCAACCAAAAGAATTCTGTGGTATATTAAGTCCTCTCTTTTTCAGTTAGTATCAAACACCACTGCTGCAGGTGTGCAGTATTGTCTTTTTGATGATTTTGGGGGTATGTACACCAAACAGTTTTCCTGAACTGCTTGCTCCTTGTGGAATGTAAATGTTACTTTCTTCTGAGATAAATAGGAAATAATCTATGTGTATGTCCAGCTCTGGTCTGTCTAAAAAATTGTAAGTTTATGTTCTTTATCCCATTAAATGGAGATGTTTAGGGGCTGGGACAAAAATACAAGGTAGTATCTTAAATGAGAAATCCTTGAGCAGTGAGAGTAAGAAAACAGTTTTCTACCCTAGTTACATAGATACAGTGATATTTGAGTACCTAGTTTGCTCCTGCTTGCAAGCATGGTAATGTGGCAAAGCATAGTTACAGCATTCACACATCTCCAAGTTTTCAAAATTTGAACCTCTAAAACAATTGGAATAAATGAGGAAAAGCCAACAGAGGCTCTTTTCCTGACTTGTAATGGCACAGATTACAAATACAGTTAGCTTATCACATTGTTCCTCGGATCATGCCCATTTCCTGAATCATACTGTTGTATGAGAGGAAGACACAGCTGCTTTGTTAGCTGCTTACCAGTTCCTTAAACCTGGCACTTGGCTGCAGCTTGCTTTCACACATTCATAGAATGGTTCGGGTTGGAAGGGACCTTAAAGATCACCTAGTTCCACCCTCCCTGCCACAAGCAGGGACACCTCCCACTAGAACAGGTCACTGAAGGCCTTATCCAACCTGGCCTTGAACACCTCCAAGAAGGGAGCAGCCACAACCTCCCTAAGTAACCTGTTCCAGTGTTTCACCACCTCTGCTATAAAGAATTTATTTCTAATCTCCAGTCTAAATCTGTCTCCTCAAGATTTAATTCATACCTTCTCATCCTATCACTACAAGCCCTTGTAAAAAGTCCCTTCCTGGCTTTCTTGCAGGGCCTCTTTCAAGTACTGTGTTCCCAAAACTCTTCTGCTTTTCACAATGGTCCACAGACTTTTTTTTTTTTCCACCTTTACTGTATATATTTTTTTGAATCTGCTTTATCCTCTCTTCTAGCATAGTGTGTTTCCTGTGCCATCTCTCCAGAGCTCTCATCCCTTAGTGGTACCCATCCAAGTCCAAGTATCACTGCTCTATGTCTCACTTCTTTCTCTTGTTACGTTTCTCCCCCTCTTTTCCCAGTATTATCTAAGAATATTTGTTTATAGTATTTCTTTCTTCTCCAAACAGCAACTTTCTAGTTCCTTTATTTCATACTGTTTTCAGGAACTGTTTTGCTTAATGTCTTCATTTGAGTGTCACATTTTATTGTATTCCATACTGTTAACTCCATGTTGTCTTTATTTGTTAAAATATTTGAAGCAAATAGATGTTTTCACCTCTAAGCTAGCAGGATACTCTGGATTAATTAAGACTAATAAGCATGCAGGATATTTGGTAGCTCAAGACTTAGACAAGTTCAGAAGTGCTGCAAAGGAAAAAAAACCAACCTATTGGCTTTGCTTCAGTGATCCCAGAAGATCTTCCAGAAAATTAATAATGAGCTAAATCTCCCAAACAAGCAGTTTCTGAACAGTCTAACTGTTATGAACATTGAAAAAATTACTCATTCCATCTAGTAAGAGAGATTATTCTGATGCAATTCACGTGCAGTTCAGTGACAACTAGGAGGATCCACTAGCTGCTCTCTACTCTGCTAAATGACATCTTCAGTGTCAGATGGTAGTGTGAAGTGTTCTTGCCCATGGCATGGGGGTTGGAATTAGGTGATCCTTGTGGTCCCTTCCAACTCTGACTGATTCTATGATCTCACACAAGCTAATGAACAGACACAATATTCACAGGAGCCAGTATCAGAACTGAGAAATGCCAAAGTATTCCCAGCTTCTGGATCTGGGTACCACCACCCTCCCTAATGCAGCGGCAGAACAGGAATACTGAGGGCTTACCAAACCCTCCCCTTACCCCATATACTTAGTGGCTCTTTTGGTTGGGACCCAGCTCTTGTTTTGCCCAACACCCACTGGCACGCTGTGTGAGACTCGTGTCTTGTAGTTAGTTCCACTGACTGGGGCAACCACTCCATTAAATCCCAAATAATCTGCTAAATCAGTTTTGGGGGTTTGTTTGAATTTTTTTTTTTTTTTCAATCTAAAAAAAGAAGCTAGAGGGTTGCAATTTTCAAGTCATTGACTATACCTGCAACATAAATGGAAAGGCAAGTGGTTGGCTTGTCTTGTCAGCTTTAAGAGCCACAAGTACAACTGGACCATAGCTGTGAACTACAGACCATCATAAATTTTCAGGACGAGTCAAAGGAAAACATAAGCCCAAGAAGGTCAGTCACTTCTATGCACTACAGCATCTGGTAGATAATATTCTGAGTAAATCTAGTTCTTTGCTGACCTGTTAAACATGATGACTCAGACTGCCCTGAGAGTTCCTTGTGCTCATTGATTAGAAGATAATCATTTCCAGGATTTACTTACGAAGGCTTGATCCCATGTTTCTTAGGAAGTAAACACTGCATTAGCTTTGCTGAAGGATGAAAGAGTATGAGATTGCAGCCTAGAATCCCAAGTTGCTTCTTCTGCAGTTACAGAAACAAATTGGATAAAAATAAAAGAAAAAATATTAGGCACATGAGGAAGGAAGTGTTTCAGCTTTTGAAATAGCACTTGTACCTTCTCTCTTCTTGTATCTGTAATCTTTACCTTCTTAGCATGCTATGCTACAAAGTTACAGGTAGGGACTTAGATTTCTTTACTGATTGTAATGGCTCATACTCTATTAGTTGCACTGGCTATCCAGATAAGGATGATTCTAGCACATTTGGTTCTTAGTTGCATCTAATTGTCTGTGAACACCCTCATATTTTCTAATTCTTTACATAAATTGTTTTATTTGGGCCTAAACAATTTGTCATTCCCTGTCAATTAATTGCTCTCTTTTTCCAATAACTACTTAGCTACTGCATTATTCTTAATAGTTATCAATGTCTTTTTTTCCTAACACGAGAGACTTTTTTTTTTTTTAACTAGCATAGGGAGTTTTACCATAATGGCAACTGAAGAGCAGCTCCAGACACATAAATGTTTTCCTTCCCTAAACAGAGCATTCTTGTATCTCATCCCAGTTCTGGTCACTCACCTTGCAGTTGTAACTCTGTAACACTGTTGTCTAAGCTTGCAAACTAAGATTGCAGTTACAAGGTTCCTGTGACATCTGCTTGTGTTCATGAATTATTTTTGCCTGCTGTCTCTCAGTTCTTCCTTTGCCTCCTTGGAATCTGATCATTTCATTAGTGGCTTCTATCATAACAAAACAAGCTTGGCTCTGGCATCTCTTGCAGTTCTTCTAAGCTTTAAAGAGTGTTGATTTTCAATTGTGCTGCTGGAAATCAGAGTTGTTTTTCTGATGGGACACCCCCCTTTTCCCTAAGCCCAGATTATCTTATGCTTCTCTGTCATCATTGTATTTTACTGCCCAAATTCAATCAGACACAAGAAGCTCATCCCTGCTTTCTGTTACTCTTAAAATGCAAAGTTGCAGGTATGGCTAGGAGTGAAAAAAAAGCCACATGTTTCTGAATGGTTTTGCTCATAGCTTAATCTCAAAAGAAGCAAATCTTGACAAAGACCTCTAAGAATTCTTTCTTTGTCGAGCTGTGCAAACTATTTGGGGTACACATGCTTAAAGCTGCTCTTGTAGCACCTTCCAGTGTGTTGCTGTGCTTCTCCTGTTTTGAAGACTTATTACATATAGTCTTTATGTAGCTATCAATCTGCTTAAAAGCAAGAAGCAAAGCAGGCTTGGATAAAGAGTGAAAAACTAATAACTACTCTAATAAAGCTAATAATCATGTGCAAACATTCATGTGAAAGAGTTGGTGATGTGAGTAGCCATGCTTTAGATCTTATAATTCTGTGAGCCAAGACTGTCAGTTAATGGGATCAGTCTGTATGGTAGCTGGAGATTTATAAAGCAAACCATGAAAGCATTCTTTAGGAAATGCAGAAATGATAGAAGAACCAATCCAGTTGGCTTACTAGGTGGTCAAACTGGAGACCAGAAGTACACAGTACACATGTGAAAGTATAGAGGCATTTATGTATCTGTGTACATATGTAGGTAAAAATAATTCTGCTTATAGATTGCTTGCTCATCTCATTTCATATTAAACTCCAGCCTGCCAAAGCTGTCCTTCCTTCAGTGCCTTTGTAAAAATGTAACATTCTGATGTTAAATCCTACACCTGCCAAGCCCTTCTTATTTTCACAAACTTAGCAACTGGAATGAAAATGCTGAGGACTGATTTGCACTGTTTACCATCTGTAGAAGAAGAAATGAAAGGGAGATTTATGGCACCCTGATTAAGGTCTAACAGCAGTATTTCAGTAATGCTTCTTTCTAAGACTTACCTTTGCTGATTTTCACACTTGCTGTGGGGTTTGTTTCATTTACATCACAAGCTAAAGATGTCTAGTGTGCTTTCAAGACCTAAATATACTTAAATGCAAAGTAACCTAAAAGCAAATGAAAAGTCTGTTTCTTATGATAGTGAGATAATCAGTATAGTCACTTATGTGATGATTTGATACAGACACGGGGAGTACAAGCAGGTTTCTCTAAGGTATGCAATGATGCAATTAATTCGTACAAAAGAAAACCTCCTTTAGCACTATAATCACAGTCACTCATGAGACAGACAAAAAACTACTTAGTTTGCTGAAATTCTGTCCAAAATCGTGAACTAGCCTAAACCAGCATTTAAAATGCCCCCAGTAAAGTTCTCAATTTGGGATATTCTCCCCAGATCATACTCTTTGGAGTTTCCATCTGTGTCACCGAAGGACATGGAGCCATTGAAATTGGAGTTTTCGGTAGGTAATTCTTTGTGCTGGCGCATGTATTGATTGCCTTTTATCTACCTGTATATGCATCTGTACAGCATCACTGTCAGTGCTTTTCCCTCCAAGAGAACACAGAGGCTTCTTCCTAGTGCAACTTACAGCAGTAGTGTAAAACCTGAGAGATCCTTTGTAGCTCTAAGTCATACATTCAGAAGAGGCATTTGGTTTTTCATGCTTCCTGCTCACTATGCATCAATTCTGCTTAGGAAGCTGATAGAAATGCTGTTTCATCCTGAGACATGACGTTGCCTGGCTTTATGGCTCAGTTTAATCCTGTGTTAGGCAACTGCTCGTAGGAAGGATGCATGTGTCCCCTGCATTTGTATCCTGCTGTAGGAGAGCCCTGTCCATTTCCTGCAGTGGAAGGCTGAGATAAGCAGTTACACTCTGTTACCCACTCTGCAGTCCCTTCAGCTAAGACTGAACCACTCAGGTGTTTCTAATTTCTGTAAACAGTTAAGTGCTGTAGGTATCCATATTATTTTTAAACTTGTTTTTAACAGACTTGGCTCTTGTATTTGCAAAAGAATGAGCCTGCGTTGCTCGTATTGACAGCTGTGAATTGCAAGTTCAGAATTCGAGAATTTGCATGGCAAGCTGAGCTTTAAGTACAAGCACAGCAATTAGCTGCTTGCAGCCTTTTGTTTTCAAAGGCTTTGCCTCTAGTGCAGTTTTGTGGCTCACAAGGTTCTCCTGTCTTTGGCAGAGTAGAAAATGTATCTTTTGCTTACGACAGTTAAGGCATCGATATTTATCTAACAGGTAGTTATTGTACTCCCATTCTTACCACACTGTAGACCATCCCTATGTGCAGGTGCCATCCTTCTACTCCAGGGAAATGAGACTAGTATGGAGTCAGGTATAATATCCAACTTTTACCCAATATAATTGTTCTTTCTTAGTCTATTTTCTTTTTCTGTTTCTTTTCTCTACTTGGGAATTCGAGAGGCCCTTTAATGAGTGCATTCCATGCTCTCTTGCACAACAATGTATCCTTCTATCTTAAGATTCCTGTTCCCATTCAAAGATGGATATGTTTTCCCTTTTTACACTTGCCTTCTCCTCCTCACCCTTTATATATTTTGTATTAAGAAAGAGACAGCATTAAAAAAACCCAGCTCAAAATAGAGAGTTTATGCTTCTGGTGTCAGAGTATTTTACCAAAGAAGGTCCATAGAGATTAATTGTCTCTTTGTCCATTACAGCTGGATAAAGTGATTTTAGAGTGACTAAAGGCATAGGTTAGTAACAAAGCAATTCCTTCTCATGTAATTTTCTGTGGCATTTGTGGTTTGTGTCTTTGTTCTCCAACTCTCCATGACTACCATTTTTCCTTCAGAATTTTTAAGTGTTCGTAGGGGACAATCACAAACCAAGGACAAAAACAGATTATTTACCAGTAACTTGAGTTCTCCTACACGATCATTTTCTCCACAGAACCATTCCACCTACCCTTTCCCCAATTTTCCTATTCAGAGGCAGATTTTTACAGTCAGTTTGGATTGAGGTAGGAGGGTGTAGTAGTGACTCACACATCTGCTGGAGATAAACTGGCACTCAATGCATGCGCTACTGCAACTTGTACTTACCTGAAATTTGACAACTTCAACAGCTCTTTGATGTTTGACATCAATTTCTTATCAATTGCTCTAAAGACCACGAATCTGTGGAAGAGGTAACCCCTCCTTCCCCCCCCCCCCAACTGGAAATTCAGTTACTGGTAAGTAATGCAGTCTATTAAAGATGTTGAACCATAAGGATTCCTGCTCATCCCCAAGAACTTGTCATGACAACGCCATTGACCTACTTAGTGTACCAAATGGCTAATTATTATAAAAGTATTTTACACTGAATATAAAGGAACTAAACATTCATAATTTTTACTATCTGAAAATTCCAAACACTTGACAGAATCTTGAAAGAGTTCTCCAAGAGCACAAGATTATACTACATTTGCTAAACTTAAGATACAATGTGCTTTTATCTCCCTGTGAAAATCTCTTCATTTTTGTGCCTCACAATTTCACAGATATAAAAACTCCCAACTGCTTTCACTTGCTCAGAATTCATTCCTAAAATAATACCCCCAAACTAATTCCCCTTGACCAAAAGCTAAATTCCCTTGAATTCACTGGGCTTTGGAAGTCTGCAACGTTTAAACCTGGTTAAGTGCTTAGAAACAAAGGGAAAAGATGCTTAGGAGAATTTACTAAACAGCATCTGGTGTGTTCATGTCTGCTTCGTTCTGCTCAACTGTGAAACAATGCTTTTCTTCTTTGCTGTTGTAGGTGAAATGTGTAAGACAAAAGTACTGTTGTAAATAATCCTTTAAAACAGTCATGTTTCTGCCTAACCATCAAAGCATCTTTCTATTTGCAGACATCTAGGAGCAATAACTTACTTCCTCATAATTACTATAAACTTTCATCTTAAGCAAAATAAAATAAAAAAAAAAATTCAGAATGGCTTCTAAGGACTTTGCTTAAACCTTCCCCCTTTTTTTTTATTCTTTTTTGTCTTTATTAAACTTTCTTTTTTCTTAAGCTCCTCAATCTACATTGTGACTTCCTGTGTTTATAAAACTTTTCATGTTTATTTCAGTGCCAGTTTATATTCATTCTAGCTGTAATTTTCCAGTTTTGATCTTTAAGGGAAAACAGTATATAGGAACACTCTGTCAAAGAGATCATTATTTCACTGACGTAGTCTTGTTTGATTTCAGTCAGCTAGTGTTAGTGAGCTCAGAATCAAACTCAACATGTATTAGGTAGCATCCCAATAACCACAGAATTGTGCCCTATCAGGAGGCAATATTTCTGGGAATACATCCCATTGCTAGGGACAGGGGGATTTAAGATTCTGTATCTTATGTCTGCACCACATCCTAGAGTAGAAGTGTAGAGTAGACAGATGTTTTAATGCTCCTTAGCCTAAGAGTTGCTTTATGTGAAAAAATGCCCTTTTTTTTGTTTTAATGAATGGTAGTAGGAACAGAAATGCTAACTCTCTGTTGTACTTTCTTTTCATGTAGATACCCTGCAGTCACAGCTTATCAATATGGGTGTTATCCCTACGTTAGTGAAATTGTTGGGTATTCATTGCCAAAATGCAGCTCTGACAGAGATGTGCCTTGTTGCATTTGGCAATTTAGCAGAACTTGGTAAGTTCATGATACTAATCTCAATTTACATTTAGTTTTTGTAAAGTTACATCTTAAGACTAACGAAAACCTTGCACTGATGTTTGTTGTGCTCCTGTTGGGACATTCAAGATTTAAAGCAAACAGTTTCTGCTTATTGTCTCTATAACAGATGGTTTTCTCATTTTTTTTTTCCCTCCCCTTCAGTAAGTGAAATTTATTTGGCTACTTAGTACAAGCTTATGTTTTATGTTAACGTTCCTCAGTGCAACTAAGCACATTTTAAATTATCTAAGCAGTATTTCAGGAGCAGGCTGCTTACTGGGAAGTATTTATTAACGATACTAATAATCTCTTCTGGTGTAACTCCACAAAGTTATATCAGGATTAAATTTGGCTCATGGAAAATCACTGAATGAAGCTGAGACAGGCACAGCTCATAAATCTGCCTATACAATATTCTTTGAGGTGTAGAGCTTTAACACATTCTAGTCTAAATGCTTGCATGTACAAGCCATAAATACTACTAAGATGCAGATGTTTTTAGTTACAATTTCATTTTAAGTTGAAGTTTGTGGTCCTGCTTTGATCCAGTGGATTGGTTTTCTATTGGAATTCCACCATGTGTAAACAAACAGGTTGCTAGGGCTCACGTTTTGTTATCACTCCTCTTTCACATTGCTGTTTTTCTTTTGCCAGCCTGTTATGTGAAATTTTAGGCCTATGACTGTTGGGTTATTTTTGCACCAGGGCACAATGATATAGCAGTTATGATAATCATCCTGTATTTCCAAGAAGACTCAGCAGTTCAAAGTATGAACAAAATACCTATGAGTTTGTACTGTTGGTAGCCTGAAGTTACTCACAACTGTCTTAAGTTCATAGATTTTAAGGCCAGAGAGAATAATCACACTGTTTAGTGTAGTCTGATCACATGCATAATACCTTTACTTACGGCAGGCAGGTCTGCTTAATAAATCAAAACCAGAAAGAGCCATCAAAATAGCACTAAAGAAATTGCTAGATCAGAGATGGCTTCAAGATGGGCACCAGGTATTGTATCTGCACAGCAGAAAGCATAATACGAGTGGTATACTGGAAATTCTACTGCTAAAATGAAAGTAAACCCATAAAGATGTTAAATGTAATAAATAGTATATTCATTAAGAACTACATTTTTTGTCCCCTCTTTGGAAAGATCCAGCTCTGTCCAGTTGAGTAATAAGAACCACAGGAAAGAAGCTTAACAGCAGCTGCTTCCCTTCCTGTTCCCATAGGCTGAAAAGATGTTCTTAAAGATGGCACAAAATTAATTTAGCTTGTAATACTTTAATCTCCCTTAAGCAATAGCTTAGTCAGTCACATTGTAACTCTAATATTTTATTTTTGCCTTGTAACTTCAGGGACTTCTATTGTGAGGTTGTCATTTTTCATCACTTAAGAGACAACTGCATCACACAGATCCCTTGAGATGCATTATATGAAACTCCTATTCTGTATCAAAGCAGGACAAAAACCCAATATAGGTAGTGGTGGTTCTGCTTTTAAAAATACTGGAAAAGTCAAAAAAATCCACTTAGATGATGCTATGCAGTTGTGCATATTCAGAGAAAACAATAACAGGTTTGCACAAAAGGGCCTAGGTCTGCAGTTTGTGCATTTCCCCAGTCCATGATGTCAATTCTATCTTTAAAAAAAATCCCTTAGAGCACTAAAAAAGGTGCTGGAAGGTTTTCTGCCTACAGATGGCCCTCAGGAGGTGGCAACGGGAGAAAGCAGGACAACTACATCCCCTGTAATACTGCCAGCAAGGAGGAATAAGATACAGGCAATGACATAAGAGCTGCTTTTGTTGAAGCTACGTTTGAAGAACTGTTATCTGCTGGCTAACCTCCTGGTGGCAAGCTAGCCTGTCTGTAAAGCTGCTTTATGCTACCTATGCAGCATGAAACGGCCCCACAACAGCCACACACAGGTTTCAAAGTTCAGCTCACCACTGTGAAACCATGTAAATATGAAAGCATTCAGTACAACTCCTCCTCTCTCCCACACAAAATGCAGTGTATACTCAGCTACCCTTCCTGGCAAGCTGAAGGGAAACAAAGACTTAATGCATATTATTTTTGTAGTGTTACTGTTTCTACAGCTACCTTTACTTTCTGTTAGGCAGAAGCAGCCCAACAAACTCGATTATATATTTATGTATATTTAAACAGCCTTAAACATAACTAGTTCAGGTCAATACCTTTATTACATGTTTTTCTTTTCATTTAGTGACAAGCACAAGCACAGACAAGGCAGCTCTTCTTGTCTGTGAAGAGCACTATTAAATAAACTTGGTAATAGAGAGGGGAAAAAAATAATCCTACCTTTTGATGTGATTTCTTTACTTGATACTGAATTCTCCCTTTTGCTTCACAGAGTCAAGTAAAGAGCAGTTCGCCTACACAAACATTGCTGAAGAGCTTGTGAAACTGTTCAAGAAGCAAATAGAGCATGACAAAAAAGAGATGATTTTTGAAGTTTTGGCTCCCCTGGCAGAAAATGGTAAGAATTTGAGCACTATTTGGGTGTCTTTTTCCCCCCCATATGTATTTTTCACTAGAGATACCTTTTTTAGGGACTAAAAGCAGAGTAACTGGCTGTCTTGCTCAGAAGCTACCAGAGCAAGGTTCGTGGTGATAGTTTTGCAGGAAGTGAATAGGTCTTCATTGTCTGAGCATATGCCAGGAGCTAACACACTGTCAATGCTAACTACACCTCTGATTCACTCTGGGCATGATTATGTTACATTTTATTTCTCTGTGCCCACAGTGGGGATATCAAAAGCTGCTTTTTAGAGGGCCTTAAGGTTTGTCTGCAGAGCACAGGCTCAGGCACTCACAGGTCGCTACAGCAGGAGGATGTGGGTCATTGTGTCATTTCCTGGGGTCACAGAACCACCAGTAATTCCATTTCCTATGGATGTTATTTTTGCAAGGGGCATGTTAATTACAGACCTTAAGAGCTGGATGCTCTCGCTCTGCTTTTCCTTGAGGGACCACAGGAATTTAATTTGAGTGTTTGGTGGCATGTATTATGGTAGATCCAGGTAGCTTCAGAAAACTTGACTTTCATTCACTGACCAAGCCAGTGTTGGAAGCTTGTGTGGCCAATCACCCCTCCAGGGATCTTCCTCCCAAAAGAGTTCTGGGTAGTTTGCATAACCTACCATCTGTCCTTAAAGAAAATGAAGAAATGAGTTAACAGGTGGAGCTGGACTGAAGTGGGAAGCAGTTCTGAGTGTGGAAAACATAACAACACTCAATGGCTTTATAGCATTGTTGTAATCAACTTGACATTACAGCTAACAAACTACTAGATAGAGCTGTACACCCTTTAAAGATTGAGGTGTCATCCTAGCCTATTGTACACACCACACACTATCTGCATCTCTTTTACATTGCACAAACCAAGGTAAATTTCTACTTCAGTTAAAGAAGTTCTTTTGTCTTTTATATGAAGCAGCATGTGAAAAGAGGATGTGGTTACCAAAACCCACAGTTTGCCAAAACAGGTTCATTGATTGTATAATAATTAGCAAGTTGGACCAAGGTAGTTCCTCCCTTGGAGACTGACACAAAACTGGATCGAACCTTTTGCAAGTTTGACATATTTCAGTTCAGATGCTTTAATTATTTTTTTTAGATTATATTTTATAGTCACAGTAGAATGTGATAAGCTTACTGCTGCTGTACGTAACTCAGGTGCTTGCATGTTACGAGGTAGTCAGCTGCTCTGCCACTGAGGATTCAAAGCATACTTCAGTGAGCTCACTGTGCTGGTACTGCATAGGTGCTTTGGATTGTAGATAATTAGCAACAGGTCAGGAAACAAAAATATCATAGAATGGTAAGGTTGGAAGGGACCTCAAGGATCATCTAGTTCCAACCCCTTGCCATAGGCAGGGACACCTCCCACTAGCACAGGTCACTCAAGGCCTTGTCCAGCCTGGCCTTGAACACCTCCAGGGAGGGAGCAGCCACAGCCTCCCTGGGCAACCTGTGCCAGTGCCTCAGCACCCTCACTGTAAAGAACTTCCTCCTAACATCTAGTCTAAATCTCCCCTCTGCCAGTTCAAACCCATTGCCCCTCATCCTGTCATTGCAAGACCAGTATCTAAATGAAGCATTTGCAGAGTCTCAGTTTTGGTCCCTGGGGGTTTTGTGAGGTTCACTTGTGTTGTTGTTTTAAGCACACCACTCTAGCAATTTATAGTTCAAATCACAGAACATCTGCAGCCTGATATTCTGTAACTAAAGGAACTCTCTATTTTTTTTTTTCCCCAAGTGCTTCAGTTCCAAAGTGCCTATTTAAAAAAAATCCCAGCTGGATATTTTGCATTCCCTAACAAGTTCATGAGAAGGTCACCTATATGTAGAGAAACAATGAATGGAACTCAGGCAAAAAGCCTAGTGACAACAGGAAAATGAGAGTCAGACACACCTGTCACCAGAGGTAGAACACTTTTTCTCACCCAGCTGTTGCTTGTAAACTACATGAAAAAAACATTTCCAAAGCTTTGGCCTTTAAAAGTATTTAACAGAATCATGGAAACATTCAGCTTGGAAAAGATCCTCAGGATCACCAAGCCCAACCAGTAACTCTACTCCACAAGGTGCACCCTAAACCATATCCCTGGCATCACATCCAAAATGACTTTTAAACACGTCCAGGGTTGTGACTCCACCACCTCCCTGGGCAGCACATTCCAATGCCTGACCACTCTGGCTGGGAAAAAATGATTCCTAGTGTCCAGTATAAACCTCCCCAGTTGCAGCTTGAGGCTATTCCCTCTTGTTCTATCACTATTTACCTGTGAGAAGAAACCAGGACCAACCTCTCCACAACCTCCTTTCAAGTAGCTGTAAACAGTGATGAGGTCTCCCTTCAGCCTCCTCTTTTTCAAACTACCCAGCCCCAGCTCCTTCAGTCACTTCTTATAAGATTTACTCTTCAGGCCCTTCCCCAGCTTCGTTGCCCTCCTCTGCACTCACTCCACACCTCCACATCTCTCTGGTATTGAGGTGCCCAAAACTGAACACAGTGTTCAAGCTGTGGCCTTACAGTGCCACAGTGTTTGGGATAAACTTGCTATTGTTACTACATCTTTTCATACAGAAAGCTGAGAGAAATCCATTTGCTTTCACACTTCTGCAAAGGTTTATGACTATGTTCTCTAAAATCAGCATGCAAAAACTACCAAAGTCACTTTCATATAACAAAAAGATACAGCACAGCATCAGGCCACCTGCCATTCCCACTTAACAGAAAGGGAATTTAGGCATGTAAAGGAGATTCCCAGCTCCCAGGTTCACAGGGAAAAGAAAACTGTTAAAGATCATATTGTAGAAACAAAAGAAGAAGTATTGCTCCCAAGTCTTATGTCACTACCTGAAAAACAGATTTATTATCTTCTCTGTTTGGCCTTGTTGCCAGTAATTAAGAGATGGGTTTGCTTCATCAGCTTCCAGTTGTTCTTCAGTCACAGCAAATTTCTCTCCCAGCTCAGCCTTTTGGATTTGGCCTTACTGTACTTCTGCAGCCCTTTCATCAAATGGTAGAAATCTTAATTCAGCTGTTCAGTTTGGAGAGGAGAAGGCTCTGAAGTGACCTTATTGTGACCTTTCAGTATCTTAAGGGGGCCTACAGGAAAGCTGGAGCGGGACTTTATAGGATGTCAGATAGTGATAGGACTAGGGGGGATGGAACAAAGCTAGAAATGGGTGGATTCAGACTGGATGTTAGGAAGAAATTCTTCACCATGAGGGTGGTGAGACCCTGGAATGGGCTGCCCAGGGAGGTGGTGGAAGCCCCATCCCTGGAAGTGTTTAAGGCTAGGCTGGATAAGACACTAGCCAGCCTGATCTAGTGTGAGGTGTCCCTGCCCATGGCATGGGGATTGGAACCAGATGATCCTTGTGGTCTCTTCCAACCCTGATTCAATGATTCCATGAAAGAAAGAGGTGATCAGTTGCTCTGAGATTTAATCACAAAATTCTGTACTTTGTACTTGCATATACCACTGAAACCAGAATTCCTTCTGTACATGAAGCAGTATAAGGAACCCTAAGTGTTCTTCCAGGGCAGCAGCTGGTGAGTGAATGATAGCAGCCACTGGCCCTGGAAAGCTGCAGCTTTATCTACACAAGCTGTTAGTGAAACTGTTGGCATCACTACGTCTTTCCACACTGTCCCGTGTGTGCATTGACATGGATGTATTAAAAATTAAATCACTATTCTGACTCCTGTTATCCATGGTTTTCTTCAGATGTCATTAAACTGCAGCTGGTTGAAGCAGGCTTGGTGGAGTGCTTACTTGAGATTGTCCAGAAAACTGTGGATAGTGACAAAGAGGATGATGTTGCAGAGCTTAAAACAGCTTCTGATCTTATGGTTTTATTATTGCTTGGAGGTAAGTCTGGTCTGCCTTGCACAAAGCAACTGCAGATACTTGTAATGGAATTTGGCTGCTGAGTTTTACTGCTTATTAATTTTCTGAATAACCTTCCCACCAGTGAACATTCAATAGGTCAAGATTTCCTCTCATCCCATTGTAGGACTGGATTAATTGTAGTGAAACCAGCAGAGCTTCACAAGCAAAGAATTTTCCCTATCAAACATATCTTCAGCTTGCTGACTGTCTGTGCTTTTTACCCCAGATGAGTCCATGCAAAAGTTATTTGAAGGAGGAAAAGGCAGTGTGTTCCAAAGAGTACTCTCATGGATTCCTTCCAACAGCCATCAACTACAGCTTGCAGGAGCACTGGCCATTGCAAATTTTGCCAGAAATGGTAATACTATAGCTTAAAGCTCTATGTAAATTTATCTGTGCCCTCTTATCATGCTCTTTCTGTACAGCTGTAAGCAGAACCTGTGTGATGCAATAAAGATAGTACTGAGCTGTGCAGCAACATCAGTAATTTTGTACTTCACACTGCTAAATATTGTTAAGCCTAATTTTAAAAGACTGTTTCACCTTTGCAGAGAAGTATAGGAGATTTCTGCCTTCTCCAGTGTTTCTAATGTCACTCTTCTAAACTTGTCATGATCACTGGTCATGACTCCCATGCCACAGATGAGAAGGCTCAAATTCTCGACAAGGAAATCTAAAAAGGAGCAAGAAAATAACCCTTTTATTCTTAAAAAGCTCCTGTAAAAATCTTACCAATGATCTTCCATTAGTAAGTGACGTATGTCATCTTGCACAGATGGAAACTGCATCCATATGGTGGATCATGGCATAGTTCAGAAGCTGATGGATCTGCTAGACAGACACGTGGAGGATGGAAATGTAACCGTGCAGCACGCTGCGCTGAGTGCTCTCAGAAACCTGGCTATTCCTGGTAAGCCTCACTTTGCAGTACCCAAAGGTAAAATTTCTCCTACTGCACCCTGCAGGGCATGAGGGTGGGAGAACTGACTGACCAGTCCTAGAGGCAGGTCAGATTGGTGCCCACCATTCATGCCCATCATCATTATGACTCTTACACAGCAGTAGTGTTGAGCAGTCGATACATCACCAGCCTATTCTTAGCCACTTTGATCCCACAGTATTATCCCTTCCTGAGGAAAGGGCAGATTTGTGATAGGCAGGGAGCTGAGGAGGCCTCAGATATGATTTCTCAATCCTTTCTGTGCAGAGCTCTGCATTTTTGTGTGTTTTGTTCTGTTTCATTTGGGGTTGCTCTCACAGCTGAAGAGTCCCCGCCAGAGAGCAGTGCCCACTTTGTGGAAACGTCGTCCTGTAACTTACTGAGGCTTTGGCAATCTCTAAATTAGAGCTGAAGGCAGGCTGCTACAACAGCCAGGCTGTTGCAATTAGTTACTCTTTGTAGTTAACGAATCCAACGCTAATTTTGTCACTTTTAATAACGTGCATGAGTTTTGATTACCCAAGCATAGAAGACAGAGCACATGCACGTAAAAACAACACGGGTCTGTAAGACTTGTGGATGCTTTCCTGTACCAAGCCAAAACTAATCTTTCACCCATTTAACCTCATTGTAATACTTTCCATTTTGACAAACAAAAACTTTCTAGAAATGATCACGCATACGTGACCAAACCCATGCAGCTCTAGTCCTGTGCCATTTGCTTCCCTTTCTCAGGTGAGTAATGCCACAAGCTTCCATCGGTCAGCAAGCTCCCGTGGAGCTCATGCTCAAGGACGACTGCCAGAGGCCTACATAACTTTTCATGTATATTTCACTTATAATAAGTGTCTCTTGCTAAGTTCCATACTGGACCAAGCTCACACCTTTAAAGAGCTCCATGGAAGCAAAGAACACAGACAAGCAGAAGCGATGAAAGAGCATTTAGGGAGATGCCCCAGTTTGAGGCCAAGAGCTGCCTGGGACTGGAGGACAGAAGTGACTCCTACTCCTTTTGGAGAGTAAGAAGAAAGATACTGCACACTAATTGGAAGCTTAAAGGGAGATTCTATTTGCAGGTGCATATATGCAAAAGGCAATCTGGCAGAATGAACGCATCCACAGGCCAAGACAAGTCTATCAGACTAGAACCTTCTAGAATCCTCCACCCCTTCCACCCTCAGGAGACCTGAGAGCAGGCCAGAACTGCCCTCCCCAGCTCAAGCCTACAATGCCTCAGCAGGCTGCATGCCGCAGCTCACAATTCCCTGCCAGCCAGGAGCCAGCTCCCACACACACACCATGAGATAAGCAGGGATAAGCTCTGCCTAGAGAGAGAAGTGAAGGGAAGAGAGGCAGGGAGGAGAAGAGAAGAGAGCAGTATCAGCCAGGAACTGCCTTATGAGCTGTGATACCAGAAAGTGGAATAGAATAACAACATTAGGACATCTTGGGACGACCAGGTCCACCCTCTAGGATGGGACTTTGTAGTTTTCTTAAGGGAACCTGGAATTCCCTCAAACTACCACAGAGGGCAGTACAAATGCCTGACACGCTGGGCCTGTAGTCCAACCACAGCATGGTTTGTGTGAAGTGTTGGAACTGGGTAAGAGGTTATCCTGCTAATGGGATGCTTTAGTTCCTTTAGTTGCCTATGTAAAACAGAAGGCTGTTGTGGAAAACTGATAAATTTCCTCGTATTTTTGAGTGTAAGTGCTAGCCTGGGCATCTACTTGATGCATTTTGTGGAAGACACTTTTCCTAGAGCAAGGGGGAAAGTCTAGCCCTCAGTTTATGTTCAGGCTGCACGCTGAAAAGCACCTGTGCCTGCTAGGAAAAAGCACCAAGTTTCTTCACACCAGTGTCTTAGCAACCAGGACATTTTTCCACAAGGCAGCACTGTCAGCACACACTCATATTCCTAAAGCCTGCATTCACCACCTATTTTTCAAACCACATTTGAGCCTTCACTTCAAGACTTTGAAATTAACTGCACCTTCCAGCACTGTTCCTGAGATGATCCCTGTTCTTTATTCATGCAGTTGTAAATAAGGCAAAGATGCTATCCGCTGGTGTGGCAGAAGCTGTATTGAAATTCCTCAGATCGGAGATGCCCCCCGTTCAATTCAAGCTTCTGGGAACATTAAGAATGTTAATAGATGCACAAGGTAAAAATAAACTGTTCTCTGTTCAGTGATTCTCTTTGGTTCAGTCTGTGATATGCTGCCAAGACTCTTGTAAGAGAGAAGCAGAGGGGTTTTTAACATTTTATTCCTAGAGTATCGGAATAAATTTAGTACACAGAGAAAGGGAGAAGAATGTGGGTTGATTTTCTCCCCCTCCTCCCCCCCAGAATTCCTGACATGACTCTGCAGGACACTCAGAATAAGTTGTCAAATGCTTATTTACTTTTGTACTTCAGACCTCTACACTATCATGTTAGCAGAGTGTATTGAGGTGTGAGTTTTCTAAGCCACCACTCCTGTTTTGCTGTTCACTTACCTAGCTCCTTGGAATAGACTCATTCATTCATTAATCAGTAAACTGCAATTTCAAGATGAACAAAGCATCTTTTAGTTCAGCAACATGTTCCAGGACAAGGATGCATCAAATCACAAGTCTGCTAAAAAAACAAACCAGTTAATGAGATAAATTAGCAGAGTGTTTATTTTATGACCCAGTCCTGCAGATTTTTTTGGAAAACCCATTACAGTTTTTGCAAAGCTATTAGATGTGAAATAGAAATTCACTGAAGAAATGTGATTCAAGAGCCTGTAAAACCTAACCTGAGCACAGTGCTCCCTTCTGGTTACCTCACACGGGGGTGCGATGTTACCCATGTTTTCCCTGCACTTAATCAATGCACAAGCCTCATAAACTGGGCTAATAAATTCTGTTCAAAAACTGGATTATAAGTATCTTCCTGTATTTTGTGTCTATTTTTACTGGCTTGACTTGCTTTTGTGCAGCCTAGGCTTCTCCCACTGTTAGCACAAGCTAGTGAAGTTCTTCTTAACTCCTTCTAGTTAGTAACTTTCAGCTTATTTTTCTAGCACTTGCTTAAAGTGACAACTTTTTTGTTGTGTTGTTGGCCCTGGCACTGTGTAGCGGAAGCAGCTGAACAGTTGGGCAAAAATGTCAAACTGGTGGAACGGTTGGTGGAATGGTGTGAAGCCAAGGACCACGCAGGTGTGATGGGAGAGTCCAACAGACTACTTTCTGCACTTATACGCCACAGCAAATCAAAAGTAAGTCAGAAAAAAAAAAAAAAGTCAGCTTGAGAGAACTAAGAGTTACCTCTGAACTCTGATATGTAATCCTTCTAGAGAGCCAGGGTGGTGAATTCATGGGTTACATCTCCTCTGCCTCTGGGACCTGCCAGTCAGACACAAGCATGGGGTTAAATGTTCACTGCAGCTATGTAGTTAAAAAAAAGCCAACCCAATTTGAGAGTGGCAGGCCAGTTGAAGGAACACTGTTAGGATTCACCTGTCTCTCTTTACTTGGTTTGATTTGTATCCTCTTGAAGTTTAGCATATTCTCTATGTTTGTTGCAATACATGAGGAATTGTTGCACTCAGTTGCTATGATCTCGATTTACTATGAATATTTACCAAGATCCAGAAGTAGTCTATCCCCCTACTCTTCATAAAACATATTTCAGAGTGTGGGTGCAAAGACCTTCACATAAGCAGTCCAAGTCCACTGTCCTTGCTCAGGAGGGAAAACAGAGCTTTAGAAGGGACAAAAGCATCTCTCCTCTGGAAACAAGCTAGTTCAGGCTCATGTACTGCGTTCACTGATATGAATGCAGCCTGCGTGACTGAGCTTAAGTAATGAGTCTGATTTGGAGAATTCAGACTCCAACAGCGACCTCTTCACTCAGGCATGGCCTTTGCAAAGCAAAAGGCATATTGTTGACCTGATCTCTGCTGAGCCTGCCTAAAAACAAATCAATAGGCCTCACAGAGAGTTCAGCCTCAGCTGATTTCTAATGCTGCTGCCTCTTTCTAATGCCCATTCTTTATGTTCGGTCTCTAAAACTGACCAGTTTTCATTTTCCCCCAAGTTCTCATTTTTTCTGCACCACAGAGGCAGAGCCCTCAAGATGCCTGTGCAGGTGACACATGCTGCCACTGATGCAGTTTTTTTATCAATGCTCTTCACAGGAAAACAGAATCCAGATGCTATTGATAGCACCAAATAGATGCTAACGCAGAAGTTAGTTATGGCTTTTGTGTGGTTTTTATAGTCACAGAGAAAACTTACCTGTGAAGAGAGCTGAAAGAAAGGGATCTCCAATGCTTGTACCAGCCTCTAGTTTTGAATTAGTACAACTGTACAGTTCTTCACATCAGAGTTGGCTTTTAATTTTAAAGGATTTGGCATAATATTTACAAAAGCAGTGGTGGTTCAGAGAGCTCATGTTGTATTCTGAAAAAGGGAGCGGGTACTTGTGAGTTAAGCCACATTAGCACCAAACCTGACTGCTGCCATCATCTCTTCTGGCTGTTTGGTACTGTCTTTTAGAGAGCCATGTCCATTTTTTCACATCAAAAATGCTGGTCGATTCTCAAGGCTTACACAGCCAAAATTCCACACCAGTTCAAAGAGATATTAGCAGCTCACAGATTATTCCATCCAGTCCCAAAAGTCCTTGGGAGTTCCACCATCACAAATAATGCTTACATGCTTGTGTACATTATGTCATTCAGACAAAAAAATACCCCAAACATTGTTTTAAATGGCTGTAACTCTTGCCACTAGCATCTTAAGTGTGATTATCCAAAAATATTTCCCTTTTCAAGGATTATGATCATAGTGTGTGTGTGTGTCTTGGCTTTGTCTGGGATAAAGCTAATTTTCACAAGCTGTGAGAAGATAGAGCCACTAGGCAATGGGATATTCCATACTGTGTGACTTCATGCTCACTAACTAGAGGATACAGCTTGGGAAGGGGCTAAGCACTGGGTTCCAGGTGATAACCTGGAACCACTGTGCATGGGCTTAGAACACCTCATTGTGTCTGTTTCCTTGCATAAAGAATGTCACTGCATAGTCTGTGCAAGCACTGGAACAGAAATCATTCTAAACACACCTGTCAGGTAACAATCTTTGGTTGTGGCTCAAGTTAAAAATTAGCCTGTGCTTTAAATGGAAAGTCAACACATTGATAAAAAGATGATTTCAAGACATAACTCCCCACAGTACAAATAACAAATGATAAAGACCAAATCACATTTCCTCAATTTCCCTTTGAGGTGCCAGGTTACCTCATTTTCAGAGAAACATTTTGAAAGTATTCTGGGACATAAAATGATGAAAACATTAGGTGCAAAATTACTTTTTAAATAGCAATTAAAAAGCAACCAAAGACCTGCAGGCAGCAGAAATCTTTACTCATCCTTTGTGATGCCTTTAAGTAAGACCAAATGTTGGACTTGACAATGGAATGCCAGTCACCTAGTTTTAAACTACTTTGAAGCCATTTGAAACCATTCAGAGTTTTCACTTCCTAGGTACGGTCAAGAGTTCATTTTAATTGCTGGCTTTAGAACAGAAACAAACAGATTCATATCCCATAACTATCCTTTCCTAACCTGCTTTGTGTTTGAAGAGCAATTCCACAACAGTTCAAGAGTGCTGCACATTTACCTGCCCATTCCTAAAAACCTTTTCTGTTACAAAGGAAGGTGCAGCATCTGTGGTCTCACATCCCTGAACGTTTTAAAGGAACTCTGAAAATTCTTGGAGAGAGATGAAGCATTTGATAGCTTTATTAAAGCAATGTCCTCATGTCTGCCTATCCCAAATAAATGGTTTGTTCAGTGCTTTTGATAAGCTGCTTTGAGCATCACAACATAGAGAAGGGAAAACTAATCATGCCTGAACTCAGCTCAAGGTGTTCAGAGATAAAGCAGAGTCACTGTTAGGCAATGGAGGGCACGCCACAAGAACTTACACATGTAACTGATTCCAGTCATGCTGTATCTTAACTAACTTGGGTTAAGTGCTTGTATCCTGTGCTTGCAGAGTCACAGCAGATGTTTGCAGGCCCACAGGCATGTACATTTAGGTACAAAGTGATTACTTGTGCATAAAGCCATCAAGTGCCCTTGCCTAAAGATAACGTGGCACTCCTGACAGTTTTGTCCTTTTTTCATTAGTATCTGTATGCCATGTTTCATCTCTGTTATTTATTTTAGGATGTAATTAGGACCATTGTACAGAGCGGTGGCATCAAGCATTTAGTAACCATGGCAACCAGTGAACATGTAATAATGCAAAACGAAGCTCTCGTTGCACTGGCACTAATAGCAGCTTTAGAGTTGGGTGAGTATCCCAGCAGTTCACCCTGCTTGTTCTCTTTCCAGTCTGTGAAAGAGGAGAGAGCTCCAGGGAGAGCTGCCCAAAGTCTCTTTCACAACGTAGAGCAACCTTCTCCTTCCACCTGCCTTTCAGAAGCACAAAGGCACTTGACAGTTCATGTCACAGTCAGGCAATAAAGTTATGCAGAGCACTGGTGTTTGCTGGTACTGTCTGCTCCATCGTTCTGGTAGGTGATTCCACGATCTAGAAAGGCCTTTCAACAGAACTTTCAGAACTGGGGTAAAAACATCATTCCTTATAATGAAGACTGTATTGACTGACTGCATTCCTACAGTGGAATAGTTCATCTCCTTGTGAGAGGACTTGTCAAAGTACAGCTTTCACCTACCTCAGCAGTGAGAACCAAAGAGTATGCAGAGGTGAAGGATGTCCCCAAAGTATTATTAAGTTCCAGAGCAGCAGGTGCAAGAGTTGTCAAATGAAGGCAGAGATGATTACATGTATTGACCTGCCTTTGAGGTACCTCAACTTACCAAACAGAAAGGTAAATGCCCCAGAGAGGTTTTGTTTGCTTGCTTGTCAACTAAGATAAGGAACTGAACAAGCAACATCACATAGCTTTGCTCTTGATTTCAGCACTTGCAATTCATTGCATACTACAGGAATGCCATACTCAACTTCCACATCACTTCCAAAGCAGCAGGAAAGTGTTTTCATTAAAGGGATTTTAAAATGTTCCTGTTTACAGGAATTGTCTAGGCCTTCTTTGTCTTGTCTTCAGACATTAAAGCTTTTGATCCTGAAACAGCATATAGTGTTTCCTAGAAAACTGCAGAGGAAAGAATTCACATTCCGATCTTCTAAATTTTTCACAGCCTTTATACTGGACCCTGAGCTCCCTCTACCCTGGAATAAAGAATTACACCATCAGTATTTACTCAATTTCCAAGAGCTAATCCAGACAGTGGAAGTCTTGAAAACTGAAATATTGCAAGTGTTGGCCTAAACAGCTAGAAAGCCTGGTGGCCTTTCCATCAGCTCACTGCATGTGGCTGGATTTTGTCATTTAAACTCTGTGATTGTCTTTCCAAACAGTTAGGCTATTTTACATTTTTACAGCAAGAGCTGTGATTTCTATTTTCATACCACCTAATACCTGCTTCAGTTTTATGTACCACAGCATCACTTTTACTACAGTGAGAGATCTATGTTTCGATAAACAACTAACAGACAGAAGCATCAAAGCAAGCAGCACCTTCTGCTTTACAAATTTTCACCTGTATTTCAGGTACTGCTGAAAAGGATCTGGAAAATGCTCAGCTTGTGCAGATTCTACACAGACTGCTCTCAGATGACAGGAGTGCTCCAGAAATAAAATACAACTCCATGGTGCTGATCTGTGCCCTTATAGGATCTGGTGAGTACTCGGAGGCTGCTGCCCTAAGAGGTTTATGTGTTCTCTTTTTTTAGCCTGAGCATAGAACACATGCAGACACTCTGAGACTGGTTCTTCAGTCACAAGGAGTATATACAGTAGGGTTCAGTTTACTGTGACACTATTTATGGTGTTTCTTTAAAGTGTCCAAAAAGAGGCTGTTGATTCAGTTTTAACTGCAGAGACTGGACTCTGGCTTCTGCAGGATGCAGCCAGCTGACATTTCACCTGACAGGAGGGAAATGAAAGGCATTTATAATGGTCCCACTATCAGCCTCTCCTAGCAAACATGGAGATAACAATAATTTTATTTTCTCCTTTAGCTACACGTTCCCCTTAATCAATTTGTGATGGCTTTTTTTTTTAAATTGGTCAGCTTAGCTGAGTACAATTAGGTAGAATTTTGCAAGGAGCAGCCTCACTGGTAGTTTTAAATTCCTATCAAAATGGTAGGAAACTAATAAAGACACAGGTGGCGTTTGCAAGGGCGAGTGTGCACGCAGCTCAGTACTTACAACAACAATCCTGCCTGAGGAGGGATCCCCACACTTACCTCGCTAGGACAAGTCCTTCCCTCAGCAGTCCTCACATGCTTGCCCCACCAAATACAACTGTTGATGATTGCTTTGAAAGACAGCAGACATGCTCTGGCTCATCAGTGCTGGACACAGTAAACACTAATCTTTCTGAGCTAACTCTCTGCTAAAAGATCAGATGTTCCAAGGATGGCACAGCAGGCTGTGGTTTGCTACTGCAGCTTCCTGCCTCTGTGTGGGGCACAAAACCGAAACAAAAAGCAGCAAGATTTCATGGGGAAATCTGATTTCCAATTGAGGTTTCAAGGAGTAGTTATATTTCCTTTGTTAACTTCTTTAAGAAGTGCTTGCTCTGTGGAAGAACAAATTTCATTCCATAAAGATTTCAGAAACTGACAGAGAACTAAGATGACAAAGAACTGGATTAAATACAGCAAGGTAGAAACTCAGAGCCTGTCTGCATATGACTTGCCAAGTGTGAAACGTCTAAAGGTTCTTGAGAGATGAATTTAGAGCAATTCAGCTGAATTGAAGTTATTATACCTATGTCTGTACTCCCTCTGCAAACAAAGCTGCCTTGTCTTTTCCCCTTAAAAAGAGCTCACCATGCCTACTGTAAGTGTAAGTCTGGTGGCCTGTACATCCATGTGGGTGAATGCTGCATTACTGCCATCTTAAAGGAACAAGTAATTGTTTGGAGAGCAGCATATACATCTCAGTGTACAAAGATTGTGCTCAGGCTTTGCTAGCAAGCCTCAGTTCCCTGTAAGCATTCACCTTAATGTTAAGGCATCTAATTTAGTTGTTACTCAGAACCTTCTTGAGCCATTTGGTGCTTCAGAGTATCCAGAGTATCCATTCATTTTACAGCCTTTCTGCAGAGGGTACCCCTCTGCCTCACTGTGATGTCTTGTGAGCATTCCCACTGCTTCCAACTAAAATCATCATCCTCAGAAATTCTGCCCGACACTTGGATTTTCCCTTCCTTGGGTCTTGTCACCTGCAAGACTGACAGAGCTAACATCAAATATCTGTCTCTATTCTGCCAGAGTAAGAAGCAGTCTTAGGGGATTTTCAGTGTCACCCAGCTGGCAGAGTTTGCTCTGCCACCACACCACCAGCTTGGCCTAAACATGAGGTGCCTTATCCCGTGCCAAGGCACACAGGGAGCAGACAGCACATAACTGCAATATGCAAGTGCAAAGTTAAGGCCCAGTGTTCAGCCCTGCTTCCTGTGTAAAAATCAGTGATCACATGGAAGTCACAACTGAGCACCCCAAGCTTTCACTTCTAAGTTGTAAACATGTCAGAGGATGTCAAAGAGCAAAGCCTGCTCTCTGCATGTGAAAATACTAAAATACCTCTCTCCCCCAGCTCTGGTGCCTCTTATTTCTACCACCATCTTCACACAGTGAGCATTCAGAATTACATCTTCACATCCTGCTGTAATCAGACATGTGCAGTCATTTTAAAGTAATTGATCCCAGTGTAGTTTCATAAAGACCAGAAGGGTGTAAATATTAGTAAGTTTAATTCTCCAGAGACTGCTGTTCTTACGGCCCTTTGTTAGAGAGCATCTGGCACCACATTTAACTTGATACTGCCAACAGCTGTGTGTTAGTAAGTAAATATATACATATATTTGCATCATTTTTGTCATCTGGAAGTTGCTCTTGCATGGAAAGAGGAAACAATGAGGACCATGGAAAATGGAAACTTGGAACATCAGCAAAAGCAGAGCATTCACAGCTCGCAGTCACTTCTCTGTGATTTCTCTGAACCTGAATGTGAAGTATAGTTCAGCAGTTAAGTATAGTTGAACAGCAGAGCTGAATAACTACTCAGCTACTGTGAATTCCTGAAACTGTTCGGTAATATCTGCTTAAGCACAATGGTATCTCAGAAACAGCAGAAATTGCTTACAGAGCATAACCACCCTGAGCCCTTCACTGATCCCGCTCTGCATACACAGCTCCCCAGGTGCAGAGCAGCACCAGAATTCCCAGCTCTTACCTCGGAGGGGTTAAATAGCAAGAAAGCTGACAACTTGCCAATGAGAAAGTAGGCAGGAAGGGAAACCAATGTCAAAATCTGCTACTGTAGAGAGCATACAGCATAGCTATCTGAAACAGAGGGTTGGGATTTCTCCTGCGAAGCTCAAGGATGAGGCCCCGAGCAGCACCTGGGAAGCAAAACCATTAAGTATTTGTGGCTGAGTGGCAGTTGACTAGAGTGACCTGAACAGGGCACAAAACAAACCTATCTGCTTTGGATCTCAGCTGTGAGCTATCCAGAGCCTTTGAGAAAGCTCTTTTTAGTTGCTCCATTTTTGTGGGTTGTTCTCAACCTCTCCTTATTAATACAAGGTACAGTGCAATGCAGGATCAGCATTGTAAGGCTCATAGTTTTGAATAACAAAACACAAGCACAGCACTGCATGTTGTTTGTATTTAACTCCAGAATCACCCATGACAGCTAACAGTGACCAAGTAGTGACATGTCCATTAAAAGACCCATGTCACCCACTCCACCCCCACACAACCAACCAGAGCCAATTTGATAGACTGGTTTAAGAAATAAAGCTGAAAAGTATTGTCACTAAAAATACCCTCTAAGCACCTGTTTTAGAAGGCAATCCAGGCAGATTTTTTATCTGCTGTGTGGCAGCTTTCCGGAGAATCTCTGCCCGAAACCCATGGAATCTGTGCATTTCCCAGACCCTGGAGAGTTTTCTCTCCATCCTCGAAAGCAATTAAAATAAGTCAATCAGAAGATGCACACATTTCTGCGCTTGTGCATGGAGGGGTTCAGCAGAAGGGTTTCTTGCCCTCACCAAGCTTTTCTGTTCTTTGGCTGGTCTCATACAAAGCACCACTTCTTTTACTCTTTTTCCAGAGCCTCTCCAAAAGGAAGTGCAGAGCATGGCATTTCTAGAAGTTGTATCGAAACTCCGCAGCCACGAGAACAAAACTGTTGCCCAGCAGGCCTCGCTAACAGAGCAGAGACTTGCTGTAGAAAGCTGAGGAAGGTCTTGTTTCCGGTGCATCCCATCACAGATTTCACCTTTGTCCTCCGTCCTGCTGCTGCTCCTGCTCTGTTTTCCACTGT
Source organism: Ramphastos sulfuratus (assembly GCA_013399055.1). Taxonomy (NCBI): domain Eukaryota; kingdom Metazoa; phylum Chordata; class Aves; order Piciformes; family Ramphastidae; genus Ramphastos; species Ramphastos sulfuratus. Next base: position 31,079 of record WBNM01002536.1, read on the forward strand.
ATCACTCGTGCATGCGTGTAATGTTCCCACACAAATTGATGAACTGCTGTAGGTACCATCCAAAAAGGTTTCTACAGATTCATAGGTGGTGTTAACATGAACCTGTCTTCACTCGTAACTGTTCTACTTGTATTCTTGTTGCTTGGGCCACGTAGTAGAATGTGCATGTTGTAGTCCTATGATGACGTAGAAGTGGTACTACACAATGACTCTTTCCTCATGCCCCTAACTGCATAACAATGTACTACTAAATTAGGGACAATACAAGAGGCAGCAAGTCCAGACTAGCGTGCTGACTGTAAGAATAAGAAGTAAATCTAGCTCCATTTTTGGTGCTTTGGAGATTCAGGTTTGAATGCAATGTGCTGCTGCTCATTCACTGGTCTTGCCTATTAATGTCAAACTCGTGGTACCTAGAGGTAACAAATAAAAGTTTCAGTGCTCTCACTTTATCCTGTCGTTTGTCTTTTATTGTAACCACATGCAGAAGCCGTGGCTGCACCACCATGCACCGGCAAGAAGCGCTTTCCGTTCCCAGCTCTGGCCCCAATGCAATCATTGCCTTTCAGCTGAGCAAACACAAAGGAAACTCTTCCAACCACTTTTCAATGTGTGCTCAAACAGAGGCACTGTGTGGTTTAACAATCCTGTTTTTTCACAGGAATACACTGGACAATCCTCCTTTCGTACAGCCACGTGGTATGAGCACTCTGGGGCTTGCTTAGGATTGGGTTTTTGTTTGTTTGGGTTCTTTTGTAAATGGGTTTTTAAAGGTTTATCTTGCAACAACTTTTCAACAGAACCCCATCAGGGGAGAAGTGCAGCATGCAAGAGTTTTCCTTTTTCTCCCTCCCTAGGTAAAAGAGTTGGGAAATTGCCAGTTTATCTCACAGCTGCTCTTTTGTAGGTCTGTAACATGCCAGTGAGTGAACCAGCAGGCAACTCTCATGGAAGACGGAGCAGTTGGGAAAGCAGTTTCCAGCCAGCACATTATTTTTGGCCATACAATACTATTGTCCAGCTTGATCAGGGACACAACGGACAACGATCGTAACATCTATAACATTTTAAAGCAAATTCAGCACTGTCAGTGCTGAAGTGCCAGCCTCAGAAGTTTCAGGCTCCTTTTTCAATCAGCAAAGGTGGCAGGCTCAAGAAGCCAAGTGCATGTGCAACCCCATGCCACGTGGTTGCAAAAACACTGCTACTGACCTTCCCAAATTCACTTTCCAGTTCCCTGAAACCACTGGCTATCCCACATGCACCAAGAGGAAGGTGTCAGTCATGTTGAGAACAGGATTACATACATAAGCTAGGTATAAAAAGGAACTCGCCTCAGATAGTCAGTTTAAGCTCTAAGGCCATAGCAGAAGGCAGCAGATGCTAGAGAAGCATCTCACAGCACAGGTTCCACATCCATTAATCTAGTGGCAGAAACACATGGAAGCAGCATCTAATACTGACAGGTTAACCTAAGGCCTAAGTTGCCTCCTCCCCCAACACAAAAGTGAGGGGAAAAGTAAGATGTGGTATCTTCTATTAAACTCTTAATCACAATGCATAATTACCTTACCTAATAATCTCATTCATCTAATAATACAATGTGCACAATTACATTAAAACCTATTTGCAGAAGCAGCAGAGT
>WBNM01002536.1:32739-142545 GCA_013399055.1 Ramphastos sulfuratus
GGGGGGGGGGGGCAGAACCAGCATAAAACAGAAAGCCAAACACAGCAGCTACCCAAGCCCCACCTGTCTCACTGCCATCCCTGCAAAAGAGAGCCTACACTCAAAACCCAGAACCCAAAAGCAGCAGCCACAACAGAAAGGCCCTCATGTTGCAATCTGAACTCCAAGCTGCATAATACTTTGCTCTAATCAGTACTTTAATTTTTGTAGCCGGCATGAATGCAGCGTAGTGTGAATAACAGCAGCAGGTTCAACTCAATCCATGAGAACCATACAACAGCCTCTTATTTAAAAGGGAAAAAAAAAAATCAAAATACATTTGCTAGTGGTGGTATGACTAAGCCAGTAACAGTGCAGAGCTTTGAACATAGATCAGGATGTTGTGACATCAGAGGGTTCTCCAAAATAACAAAGAACCTCTGCATCAGTGAATGTAAGTAGCAAGTTTACAATCACAGTCCATAGTGGCCCACATGACCCCAACCTTTCCCTGGCAAGGAATAATTTGCATTGATTTAAAGAGATTTCAAAATACATTTGAAAGATGTTATCAATGACTTACCGGGTTCTAGGAGAAGACTCTTCTTTTTGACATAAGTATAAACTGAAAATGCTCCCACCACCTGATCCTAACTGATAAAGCTGTGACATCAGTGAAAACTCCCAACCACCTGGTTGTCTGAACTGGACCTTATCACCAAATGTTTGTTAGGGCCACCACTGTCACAGCAAGCACAAACATAGGCCAGCACCAATGTCCTACTTCCAGACTGTTTCCCTGGATGGAATATCAAGTGGCTCATTTCTAGTCAAGATCCAGGCACAGAAGGGAAGTCTGCCTTAAGGGCAAACCAAATGGGCTAGCTGAAGAGACTGTTCATCCATGCATACACTATGCTGTTCTGAGGTATGCTGCAGCCAGCAGCTCATCTACCATTTAAGCTTGGTAAATTCTGGATTCTTGGAGCCTCTTCTAGTAAGAGAACCAGGACCTAAAGATGTTACCATAACGTGGATTTCACTACTCAACGGAAGTCAACTGAACTGGAACTGCTGACAGAAGTTCAGATTAGGTGTTAAGCACAGCTTGGTACCTGCTGCTTATACTGTTTCCACAATGGTGAAGCCACATATGGGGCTCTTCCATTTGTCACAGCAAACCAAGCCAAAACTGTTGCTGCTGCCACACTACGCAGGCAGACAGTGCCTCCCTGGTGTGCTATGCTTGTCTGCAGCTGTAGGATTTTCAAGACACAGCATCACACCAGCCAGGAAGACAAAAAAGCATGTGTGTGTTTTTACACTTCACACTCTAGAAACACGAGAAGTTTCCTCCTGGGTAAAGCATAAAACCCAACAACATGGGCCACGGATCCAGAGGGGACCCTTTGGTCAAATGAGACTATCAGACCTAGAAGTCATTTGTTTCAACCACCATAGAAACGTTCCCTAGGCACGACCTGAAGAACAAGCCTGTTAAGATTCACAGAACGCAGGCATCCCTCCATCATGGAACATAGCTTATCCCTGCATGTTGCATCTGTTGCACGTCACAAAGATTTAGGCAATACCCTTTTGGCTGAATTTGTTCTTCCTTCCCTTGCCAAGGCCTCCATATTTGCATTCTCATTTTGCAAAGTCAGTTCCCTACATTCAGATAACTGTATGTACCTGAAACATGCAAAGGGGCACTGGACTTCAATTTGGATAGAAACATGCTTTTAAATCACAGTGGTGTGCTGTGAGCAAAACTGTATGTTTGAGATACTGAACTAGATTAGCATGTTCTACAGGTTGTGCAGTGCTAGAAAACTGGGCTGTTTCCTCCTCTCTCTAAACAAGAGCAATATATCATCACCCATTTTAAACATAATAAAATATGCCATCTCACAACTTTTGCTTAGAAAAGTGAAATTCCCACTTCCCTTTACAGAAGTTTAATTAACATTGTGACAAACCCCTTTAGTGCTGCTCCCTAGAAAGCAGCAAATTCTGAACACTTCAGGCTCACTGTAATTATGATGGGGAGAGCTCCAACAGTTGTACATAGCAGCCACAGCAGCCCAAGGAACACCAATCACCTGTCGGGAAAGAAGCAGAGCATGTTCATTAGCCAGAGATTTCAACAACAGTTGACAGTAGATGTGTGATCTCCTCACATGGGGACGTACTCTTTGTGTGTTAGCTTTTTATTCATTTAAGGGCAGCTGCTGGCAGCATGATAATGCCCTCTGTGACCATAATTATACAATGAAGAATATAGTGTCCTATGGGAGACTTGGGGATTTATTCCCCCAGTCAGTTTGGGGGAGGGCAGGCAGGAGTCTTCTCCTGGGTGTACCTTTGTACCATTAAGGTGAAGTGCTGTATCAAGAGTAAGCATTTACAACATCTTATTCCACGCCATTTTATTTATAAAATTGTCATTATCTAACAAATTGCATATAAAATGATTTACTTCAAGTAAATACAGAATACTGCACAACTATTAAAACTATTGTATTGTCCATCATAAGTGTATTAAAACATTCCTAAAAAATGCCTCTATTAAAAACCAAGAACCCAAGAACACAAGTAGCATGATCAAGACCACTTTCAATAGCTTAAAATGAATTAACAGGAAGTTGTGTTCACTTCCCAAGTAGACTCCAGTTACATCCATTGAGCTCAGCATGTGATACAATACCACAGTCTAATGCTAAAGATGACAAGTAATACATTATGCACCTGATCTATGCTTTTCTCCTAGACTGAAGGTAACCAGCCCAAAAAAAAAGTTAGAAAACTAAAGCTCAAGTCAAACTCTACTGGGCATGCAGTTCTGTTATAGCAATACTTTCAATTGGTAAGTGTAGTTGGCTTTTACAATCAATTTTACAACTGATTTAAAAAAAAAAAAAAAAATCACAAGAGAATACATTCGTATAAAAAAGGAACGATACACAAAGGGGAAATAGCGACACCTTGCTGAACACCCCAGGACGAACCCGAGAGAGACTCAGTTGGAACTAATCCGAGTCACAAAACACAAATCCCAGGGTCGGCAGAGCTCAAGGTAGTATCGGGTCCATCTCGACCATGTACACAGCACGAACATGAACACACATACAGATGAAGCTTTTCATTAACACATTTCTATTGCTGAAACATGAAAGACCACTAATAGTGCTGCCTGCTGCACACTAGCAGTCACAACACTTACTGTTACACTGTATGTTAAAGGAGATGGATTTTTATTCTTCAAATGGCAAAAATTGGTTAACTAATAGGGTAGCTATATCTTGTTTGCTTTAGACAGTTTCATGACCAGTAAGAGATACCTGAAAAAGCTTCTGAGAAAAGACAAGAATGGGAGGAACTAGAGAACTTTCGGTGGTGCTCAACACCTGTTGAGATCTAATCTCTTTCCCAAGTACTTGCAGAACTGCCATTTCAATGTACCCAGAAGGCACATGCAGCAAGAAAGGAAACAGAATCAAAGTTTCACAAGAGATCCTCCTGTAACCAACATAATTAATCAGAATTAATTTTAGCAGGGGCACCTCTAAGGTAGGAAAAACTGATTAATGTCCAGGACAGTTCTTATAGCACCATGGTGAATCCTGCTGCAAGTCATGGCAACTTCCCATAACTGATAGGGGCTGCGGACTCCAACTCTCCCCATCTGGCAGTCTAATGCTGCTCCAGTGCCAAGCAGCACAGGGAAAAGGCAAGGGAGGTCCTCCTACTAACCCGAGCGCGGTTGGGTGGCCAGAGGTTTGCCTCCTGCCGCGGGTGTCTGGCTGCAGAGCACTGGGTAGGCACTAGAGGGCAGGCGATGAAAGCATTCCCGGCTCACCTCCAGGAGAGGCGAAGCCGGAGCCACTTCAGCATCGCGCTCTGACGGTGGACACCTTCTTATCTATTACGAACGCTTCTAGGGTGAGAAAAGCAGTCATGTGCAAGAATCATTTCATCTGCATGCTACTATTTACATTTCAAACACTATTTACACACCGGAACTACACTTAGCATCTCTCTCAAAGGAGAGAAGGTGGCCTTCTGGACAGACGACACTTTGAGCAAGCACCTCCACAGTTCCAAACTCTAAGGAACACATCAAAATTATGTATTTTGAAGCCAAAGGATCCTACTTCTACTGAAACGGACACACAGAGATGAAACAAACATTTCTCTATTAGGCTATTAATAAAAAACAACAAACCCACAGAGCTCAAACAAGAAAAAGGCCTGTGAATATGGAGAATGTCTAGAAATCAAAGTAATGACTGTGATGCCCTTTGGCTCAGTGGGGAATTTGAAAATGGCTTCAAATTCAGGGCTACTATTAAAGCCACCACATTTCTCATCAGCAGTGCCCCCATCTCACATGAATTACCCAAACAGAGCTATTTCACACTCCACAAGGGCCTGACAAGATTTCTGAACAACTACTGCACATTAAAAATAACTAGACCGACCTCTGAACTCACACCTACCCCACGACCACACTGGGCAGACTAGAAATTGCCAAGTTATACTGCCTACCACATCTTATTGCTTTAGAAAATGAGGCCCTGCAGCCAGCAGTTGTGCTCTAGTTACAGCTCACCTGAAGTTTTCACAAAGTTTTCTGGAAGAAAGCCTGGTTGGGTTTGGCATCTGACAATAATAGATTCGATTTCCAAGGCCTCCCGTATGCTTTCCAAACGGGACACCCAAGCTGTTGAGCAGCTGCTGACGGGGCATTTCTAGGACATTTTACCTAATCTGTGCACAAAAATGTGGGATTTAAATGTGCAATATAGGCAGCTAATCCTGAACATTCAGTATGCATCCACCAAACAACTACAAAAATGAGGAAAGCAAAAGCATCTCTTGGAAGCGGCGAAAGGGTGTGGGAAGAGCAGCATCTGCAGCAATAAAGACAAGCTCTACCAAAGGAGGTTATTTAGTGGTTTTTGTAAGAACAGTCATTCTGGGACTCAGAAAAGATACTGCACGTTGTTGTGTATATGTGCAAGTAGTGAGAACAAGATTTTCTCATCTCACAGCATCTACCTTTCTATCAGACACTGCCAACAGCATGTCCAGCAGACTGGAACTCAAAGAGCAGAGTGACAAGACAGAAGGCAATACAGTACAAATGCAGAAATTCAAGTAGAAGAATGCGATTGTGTTCAGAAGCCCACAGCAGCAACAGCAGTATTCAAGATCAGTGGCAACAAGGAATGTTTCTGTAATGCAGGCTTTTTCTTTTTCTGCAGACCAAAGCACCAGGTCACAACCACAACTCTTGGGTGGAAGGGTTGCCTCCTCTGTCATGCTTCCCTGATTTCTCCCCACACCGTTTTGTCTCACTGCTGCAGCACTGGTGCTGATATCTATCTGCCCTGGTGCTATCAGGTAAAATGGTGTGCCCCCTTAGGGGAAACAAACACCAGTAACTCCTCAGGAGTGGCTAAGAAAAACATAACACTGTGGTGAGATGGAACCAAGTTTATTAAGGACAGTAGATTATAACTGCTTTCAAAGGCTTTAAAACAAATAATAAATTACTCTGAGTAATGGCTGGCCTTTAACAGCAGATAGCAAAGGATATGGAGGCTGCCTGATTCAGAGCCTGTCAGTGGGAGTTAACCAGAAGAGGATGAGGTAATCTTCAAAGACAGGAGGACAACAGGACAGTCTGAGGCAGCTGTGTAGCAATGGCATGCCTACCACCAGCCTCCAGAGAGGGGAAAAATCACGGCCAGCTAAAGCACAGAAAGGCAAAATGCGCAAGGGTTCATACGTTCATATGTTTAAGAGTCAAAGGACATTAATAGGTCATCAGACCAGTTTCCTTTCTATCCATTCCCCAGAACAAGGCAACTTCGAAAGCAACGCATTCATTTCTCCTGCTCCACATCATTTTAAGAAGCTCATCTCAGAAAGATGCTAAGATCTCAGAAAGAGCTGCTACACACCCTTTGCCACTGTCTGACCAAAGCAGGAGCCAAGAGCTCACCACTTTCAGGACTAGTTCTGCAGATACTGAGACGGGTCACAAAACAAGATGTATTTATACAAAGTGCATAAAACTACCCAAGCCATGGTCAGGTCTGCAAGTTCACTATTATTAGTGAAGAAGAATTAATCAAAAATTCTCAGCTGGATGGAATCTGATTTAATTCTTCTTCTGCTATTTGTGCTTTATTCCAAATTCTGCTCTCTTTTGTCCAGTTCAAAAGAGTCTGTCTTGACTTATCCCAACACACACTTCTATTTCAGAACTTTTATTCCATTGCTTCAAGAAAGCTTTTTGTTGCATTTAGAGCAACAAAGGGAGATGCATCTTCGTAGCAAGGATTTGTTCACTGGAGGTAAGCATTTACTCTGGAAAATGTTCTCTCCAACTCTGAAGGGAATGGGATATGATCTTTCCATAATCACATGCATTTACCAATAAATAAGTTTGGATTAGACTGTATTAAAACGTATGCACAGATTTAAAGCACGGGAGTGTCACAGAGTCTTACTCCACAACTCATGCAAGTAAAAAGAATTAAAAGAAAACAAGAAAGAACAAAGCTTCAGCTAGGAACAGACCAAGAGGAATTATCTTAAAAGAAGTTTTGCACAAGTATATCAAAGCATTAATATTAGTGAGGTCCCTAAATACATTAGGTTACACTAAATTCCAGAGAAACAAAAGATTTAGCCACATCAGATATATATGTTTTGATATCTTTTAAGTTAATATATAATTCACTCTTTGAATAATATTACTCACTTGGACCCAACATCCACACTGCTTTCATACATTTATACAGTTACACCCCATCCTTGCCTCAAGAGACTGATGTCCTAAGGTATGGCAGCAACCAAAGGCTCCACAAAGCCTTGTTTGTCAAATAAAAATCTCCTTTCCCTTCAACACAGGGGTGGAGAAGGAAGAAAGATGTTGGTAAAATACGGCAACTCTCCCTGAGAGCCTGCTGATTCCAGCCTCTAAGTAATTCAGGGAGATAGCTGGAAGCTTGAATTAAAAAAAAAACAAAAACAAACAAAACCCTTGTTTTAAAAACTATTTCTTTTGCTGTACAATAGATGCATAGAAAGTTGCTTCCTGCTTGACGGGTTTAGGCCTGTAGCTATGTTTAGCTGTGAAAATAAAGAAGATTGTTCTTGAGTGATGAGGAGAGAGACCATCTCAGGAATATTTGGCAGCTACTGAAGAGCTCATGACACGAAGAATAAACAGCATATCCACAGACTACAATGATGCAACTTTGTCCCATTGAATACACCAAGTTAAAAAAAAGTGTCCACTTGTTACTCAGGATCAAGAATACAGTAGAGATTCACGGCTCAACATCTTTCAAACTGGTGGTGGTTTAAAAGAAAACATTGTCAGTGAGCAGCAGATTTTATGTAGCCCACTCTTCTCTCCCCTTCCCAAAGAAACACGAGTTCACTGCAATATCATGGACTTGGGAGAGAAGGCTTCCCTGTCACCCATGTCCATACAGCTTGGTGTCGGAGTGACACACTGGAGGTTTCAGAGGGTTTCGGTTATCCAGTGTCTTGTTGCAGTAACTTCAGGAGTTTTACCAGCTGGCTCTGACAGCTTCAATGTCACTAACCAAATTCTGGGCTAAGCATATCCCAAATATCTGGAAGAGACAAGAATTTATTCATCCAGAGCATCAGACAACTCTTTTCACGCAAGCAAACTCCTTAGGTTAGGCAGAAATTTGATAAGAAAAGAAACAATAGAAAGCTAGAAATCAAATTCGGTGTTGGAAGAAGGAAGAAGACTGAAAATCTCCTATAATCCCAGGATTTTTATAGTGCCACTGAGTTCCACAAAATTGAATAGTTATAGACTTGCTTCACAAAAGCAACTATAAAAGCTTTTCACTGCTCATTTAAGCACTATCAGAAACAGCAGGTCCCTACAGGTTTAAAAACTTCTACTTAATCTTTATCCAACCCAGAGTGTTAGTTTTGAACTGCAGACAGTTGAAAAGACACCAAAAGAAAAAAAAAAGAAACAACATCCTTACAGATAAAAATTAAATACTCCCCTCATTAAAACCTACAACCATTCTATTTCTTAGCATTTCTAGGTCCCACATACAGCTCCCCCCTGCCATTCAGTCTATTTATCTGCTGTTGTTCTGTGGGATTCATTACAGGGAGTGTGCTGTTTACCTGCAGTAATGCTATCCCAATGAATATACCAGCAACTATGGTGAGATTGTCCTGCAACCATTTCTCAAACTGAGGGACACAGCCTTTAGTGTAGATAACGATCTGCTGATCAACTTCCTGCCAAGGAGAAGAGGGAAGAAAACAGACATAATTAACACTCAACTTAGCCCTTCAGTAGAATAACCTGCTCTTGCAAGAGATTTGGATCCTTAAGATACCACATTAAATAAACAAGAAAGCTTACTGGTTTTTGCCTTGCATCGTAGCCACACTGAGTATTAATAACATCTTCCTAGGAGAGACAGAAGAGAGGCAGTCAGTGAAGTGTCTCCCAAACACCCTTGCCCAACTTCCCAGATTTGTCCTGTATATAAAGGCAACCACCTCTCTAACTTTGGTTACCATATTGCTTTTGAAAAACCCTTCCCTTTCCATTCAGTGTTTTTCATTATTTGAAAGAAAAAGCACAGCATCACAAAATATTTTCTGCTCCCAGGACAGCAAGTTGGGAAAACTGGCCTCCACCTGGGTGAACTCCATGTTTCATATGCAAACATTCAGAAGCCAGAGTAAAGGATTAGGGAACATCTATTTTAGAGTGAAATAACCTTCTGCTAAAAAGGTTTTGTCTATACTGGAAACCATGCCAAGACTACTGTTAACATTTCCAGAGTTCAGTCTGTTCAGAATAAAGAGGTAAGAAAGGGCAATTTTATTGCAGAAGGTGCAAGCTCTCACCAAGGATGTCTATAGAAATATACACAGTACCTAGAGTTCCTTCTCTTCTTCCTCCCTAGTTTTTGTAGAGACCATAATGTGTTCTTACTGCCTAGCCTTTCTTACTGCGGTTTGATAGCAATGGGAAAGGAGGGTTCTTTCCTGCTGCCTCTGCTTTAGTACTCCCAAAGCACAGGTAATAAAATCAGCTATGGCAGAATTTGGAAGCTGAAGCTGCATTTACTCTGTATACTGAGTTATTTCAAGGCAATAAAATGAGGCAACTACTTCTGGTGTCAGTCACAATGGCAGCAAAATATTAAGTTACTAGCTCACATAACAACAGTGAGCAACAGGAGGAACTTACTCAAGGAAGCGAGAACACCAGCTTATCCTTGCCAGGTGTACTGCACACCACAATTTAATCAAATTGTGGAAAGTGAGAAAGGGAGTAAGCAGAAGAATTTTTTTTTTAAAAAGCAAGACAGACAAAGATCTCCTGTCAGCAGTTAACGCTCCTCCAAGGGCTTCCTCACTTTGCAAGAAGTACAACAACAGGTTGCATCCTGTCATTTGCCCAAACCAGATTCCCTCAACAGGCCTTCAAGATTTGAGCAACTTGCATCTTGGAGTGAGATGAATGCTTCAGTTTCAAGATCTAAAATTAACAGTGCCATGTACTTCAAGGCTGTAAAAGCAGAAAAGATTCCATCAAAAGGATTTTAAGCTTTCTTCTGTGTACTGAATGGCTGCTTGCTTTATCAACACTGTCTCATGCTTTTAGCCTTGGAATTTGTCAACTGAAAGGAAGCATTAAGAATTAAATGGAAATAAATCAACTTTTCTAGGCCTTGCCTGTAAAGGAATTTGGAACATTTCAACCTGACAAACTGTGTCAAAGTGAACTATAGAAGTCCAAATCCATTTTAAAAGAGACTTATGTTGGCCTACCTTAAACTTACCCCTTCCTGATTCAAGCTACACTAAAAGCTAAACAGTGTTCAACGAAGCAGCCACACAACCTTGTCAGTTCAACACTGCATCCTAATTCCAAAAGAAACAATTTTGCTTTCTCACAGAATAAGCCTGTGTTTATCACTTTGAACCAGTCACAGTTTGGTTACTACTATATCCATTATATGCATGACCTCTAATCCTTCTAGAAATACTATTTTTAGTCTTTCTTTTAAAGGTTTTCCTACAAGAAATAAGAATTAGACTCATCTTCACATTTCTGGTTGCTGCATGAACCCCTAAGAAACTGTATAACCATATACACACAGAGATAACTTTAGCATGGATTATGTATTTATAGGATTACCTTACACTGCTGTCACTGGCTTGGTTTTATAACATCTATATTTTTAAAACTGGGTTGTGATGACCTCTCTGTGCAGGTAGGTGGGCAGACAGGCAAACAGTAGGGGGAATCCTGGGCATAATGTAATACTTGAGCCTACCTTACATTTTGTTTTAATATTGCATTAAAACATTTTCAGCAATGTTCGTGAGAAAGGTTCAAAGGACTGATGAAAATGTGTTCAGAGGGAGCGGAAGGCAGCTTGTGCAAGTAGCAGGAAGGGAGGGAGAGCAGCACTAGTGACTGGATGCCAAGAGCAGTGATTGCTGGTGTATTAGCAAGGCAGGAAGCACCTGAGGTGCCTGTGGCAACTTGCCTAACTTTAGTCAGTGCTACAGACTCATACATTCAAGGAACTGTAAGTCACTCCAGGTGGAGAAAAAGCCACAGCTGAATGACTAGGTAATACAAGCACTCACAGGCTGATTCTTTGAAGCTATACCAAAGTCATATGTATGCAGTGTTAGCCACGTTAAGTTTCCAGGCACACCTATCCCTGCCATGTAAGTTTCCAAGCACATCTATCCCTGCTTCCTTACACTTTACCCTTCGTTCCTGATCACGTCCGTACTAGTAACGCATGGCTCCAGGTTTTCTGCTTGGTGATCCATAACTGTAGCTATTTAAAGAGACATGAAAATTTACCAAACAGCTGTTCCCTCAAATGACTTCTCAATTTTCAAATCTGATCTCAGGTGACGGGAAGTTAAAGTGAATAATGTGTAAAGATGTCCATACCCAACTGAAGATTTTAAGGCAAACATATGTCAGTTTTTCAGGGCACAAATCATCACTCCTTACTGTACCTAGCACAAAATGGGTCAGACTGGCTGGAGTTGCTGGACACTGCATTAAGTGATGAGTAGTAACTGCTTTAGAGTGTCTGATCTTAGAGCTGCTGTTTGTTAAGGCAACGACAATATTAAACTGAAAGCTCTTATGACAGAATCACAGAATTGTCAGGGTTGGAAGGGAACTCAAAGATCATCAAGCTCCAACCCCACTGCCACAGGCAGGGACATCTCACACTATCCTTCAACTGATGAAGAGCTTTTGCTTTTTTTATACTTCCTAAAATTAATGCACATGTTCAGCCAAGCCCACGGTTCTCCCGTTCTAATGAAAACAACATACAACGAAGACCTAGGGTGGCTCAGGATTTTTGCTGACTGCAAAAAATTTAGAGCTGCAAGTATGAAAAAAAATACAGGTTGGTGAGAAGGTAATGATCATGCACAGTTTCCAGGAAAAAGAAAGAAATAAAATTTAAGAGAATGATTTAGCATTGGAATAGCAAACCCATCCTACCCTCCTCACCCCTACTTACGGCAGGGTCTTTCGTGCAACAAGAAAAGGGCACACCACAGCGCTCTCTGCTTGCATTGGAGTCTGTGCAATTGAAGTAAATATTGAGGTTCCAGTCATCAGCTCCAAAAGCCCCACAGCACTGCCACTAGAACAAAGAAAGGAGATCCTCTTGACTTTTAGAACCAAATAAATCTCAGCATCAGTAACATGCATCATTGCTGACAGTTTCCCTCCAGCTTTCAAATCAAAAATCTGAGATTTTCCTTGGTTTCAATGAAGGTGGCACGGTATGATGGTGTTGTTGTTTGGGGTGGGTTATTTGGTTTGCTGTGTTGGTTTTCTTTGGTTTTGTCTTTTTTTGGGGGGGGGTGTTTGAGGTTTCTTTGTTTGTTTGTTTTTCTGTTGTTGTTGGTTGGGTTTTTATTGTTGTTGGTTGGTTGGTTTTTAAAAACAGACTATTCCAAACCTGCAAGTTGTTCTAAAATTATCATGTGGTTAAAGTTACATTCACATCCTGCAACGCTGCTCTCTGCAAAGAAAGCTATGGAGCAGGCTTCTAAGCCTACACCCCACCAAGAGTTGCACAGGCCTGCAAGCTCAGGCCCCAGAGAGAGTGGAGGCAAGAACACAACATTCTGTCTGGTCTAACCTGCCCTGGGTTTTCAGTAGTCAGCTCTGAGAGCTACGCTGATACAGCTGCTCCTTTTGCAAACTTGGGGGAAATCTTTGTCTGGCTGTACATCAGACAGCATGAGCACATTGCTTCCTGAGCATCACAAAGGATTGGTAACATTTGCTGAACATACAAAGAACAGACTGGAGATCAGTGGCACACTGATGCTTTACAGCATTTGAAAACATCTATGTCAACTTAAAAATATTTTTTTTTTAAATCCTATGTTTTTACAAGTGTCAGAACAACAATTCTTCCTGTTTAGATGTAGCACGGTTCCATTTGCAATGCCTGAATATGCTGTCTTCAAGTATTGTTCCTACTAGCTGAAAAAGTAGCTTGCTCTCCAGGCTCTGCTGTTCCTAACTGATCCACTAACATTGCTAATCCAACTCAAAGAGGAAGTTTCGTGTAGTGCCTGCAAAACTGGACTGCAGCTTTTCAATTACACGCAAGTGGACCACTGCTTTCAGACTGAGAAGACTTCTGACCTTCTCTCAGCTGAAGAAAATTCTAACCACTGCAAGGAACACATTCTGTAACATCATTTTTCCTCTTAAGGACATAGAAGCAAATCAAACACTGAATGAAAATATTTTAATTCCAGAAGGTACAAAAGCTAGTAAACATGATTTCAATCAACACTCAACCACGTTACAGTTACACAAAGCTGAATTCTAAGAGTAGTACATCAAAACAGGCCTGAGCTGAGGACTGGCAAAATAACCTATATGCCCAAGTCTATGCAAGACTTTTTTCCACACTGACACACGACAAAGCTGGACCTGTACAAATGTGTACACTTCACTCTTCCCTCCCAAGCGCAGATGTAGCCTTCCTTAGAGACTCCCTGCGAGAACTTTGAGTTACCTATTTGATTAGGTTAATTGCTACTACCTGCCTAGAGGTAGTAGCAATTAATCAGTACAGCAGCAGTAGACCTGCTACTACAGGTCTACTACCTGCCCATGGCAGGGGGGTTGGAACTAGATGATCCTTGTGGTCCCTTCCAACCCTAACTGATTCTGTGATTCTATACTTAAAGAAGTAACAGTTTCACTGCCACTGCAGTGTGGTGCAGCACCTCTAACGTTGTTAAAAGATACAGCAACATCCATCCCAGAACCAAATTAATCTAGAAAAGGAGATGTGACAGCTTCTACAATAAAACACTTTGAACATCCCTCCCCCCACCAAGAACCCTACAGTATCTTCATACACATATGCAATACACTCCAACAAGCTGCCAAGGAAGACGCTAATGGTTAACTTGGAGATCTGAAATGTAAGTCTTCAAGAGTAAGTCACCCCAACTCTTCACCTTGTTTTATTCAATCATACATCAACAAATAAGCCACTTGTCACAGGTGTTGTGTGTTTGTAGAAGTTGTGTAAAGATAAATATGCATGTATATATACACACACACAGAGAGACAAAAGTATTATATGCTATTATATTTCTGTTGTTCCTTGAAGAAACCAAACAGATAAGTACGAAAAAACAGAGTAAGTTTTTCTTTCTCTAAACAAAAACAAACAAACAAAAAACAAAAAAGCATAGTCCAACTTACATATTCCTGTGTGAAGTCTATGAGGTTTTGCAAATCAATGTCATCTCGGTATGCTCTGATGTTGTTGTTTATGAAGAAATACAGCTGGTCCTTTATCCAGTCTTTGAAAACAAATGCTAGAACACCAGCAGTGAGCTCCAGGAAGAAAATAATTCCAAGAAATACAGAAAACTATGGGAGGAAAAAAAAACAAACAACACAAAACCAAAAACCAAAACACACCAGTTAAAATCATAGTTATTTCTCAAGGCTCACAGTTGTGTCCAGTGTTAGGACTTCATCTGTTTCAGTGCAAGCTCAAGCTGTTCCAGTTCATAGGAAATTTTAAATGAAAAATACACCATTTAATTCAGGCTGTAGTACAGAGATCTTAGTTCTATTCTAACAAATAATAAAAAGGCCACAAATTCAAACTTTGAACATTTCACTACATAAGAAATACATATAAGGAGGACACAGAAGTGCCAGAGCACATCCAGAAAAGGGCAACAAGGCTTGTGAAGGGCCTGGAGCACATGACCCATGGGGAGCATCTGAGGGAGCTGGAGGAGTTCAGTCTGGAGAAGAGAAGGCTGAGGAAAGACCTCATTGCTCTGTACAGCAACCTGAAGGGAGGTTGGAGTGAAGAGGGGACAACCTCTTCTCCTTGATGGCAAGTGAGTCGACCAGAGGAAATGGTTTCAAGTTGCACCAAGGGAGGTTCAGGCTGGATGCTAGGAAATATTTCTTCACTGAAACATTTCTTGAACATTGGAATGGTCTGCCCAGGGCAACGGTGGAGTCAGCATCCCTGGAGGTGTTTAAGCAGCCTGTGGACATGGTTTAATGTTGACCCTTTGGTGCTGTGTCAAAGGTTGGACTGAATGACCTTGAGGGTCTCTTACAACCAAAGAAATTTTGTGATTAGGATTTTCATGAGAATTGACTAAATTTCAACAGAGATGGCTACTCATTACCTGCAGGGCCCTCTTAAAACTCAGATTGCTGTGTAGGCACTTACACTTTCAAATGCACAAACAGGCAACAGCGCTACTGAAATGCTTTATAAGTGACTTTTATTTTAGACACTTTCCTTGATAAAGCTTTGCCTAAGCAGACAAAGCAAAATTGGTAACAGCAGAAATTAATTAGTGACTAAGTCAGAGCAGAATGTCTACAGAATGACTCACATCCACATTAAAACCAATTGAGGCCACTATGATTAATGCAAATGCAATGGATGCCAAAAGCATTACTAATGACCTGCCACTTCTCTCTAAGCATCTCCACTGAGTCTACACTGCTATTAAAACACACAGGGGTCCTCATATACTGGAATTCCATCCCTTTTGCAACCACACCCTTGGAGTTTCATTTTAATAAGCTCTCTGTTTGCTTGGGTGCATTTAAAATAGCTTCTTATGCAGCAACTGCAGGAAAAATTTCTGTTATAGCAGATAGGTTCATTTTAGGCAAACTAAGGAAAGCGAGAAAGAGAAGAAAAAGTGTAACAATAGTTTCCTATTTCCCCCCACCCCCTTTTCTTTCTTGGTTTCACCAAAACAAGAGCAAGCCGGAACTATCCCAAGCTGCTTTTTAAATGCCTCAAGAACTGCAACTTTCAGGTGCCTCCTCCTCTTAGACAATACGTCTGTGGGAGCTAAACATGTAATTTGAAAAAAGTTGTTTCACTGGAAGCCTTTTCATGTATGTATTAATAGTTAATGAATACAAAGACACGGCTACTACTCAGGCTGTGCTCACCTCTGGAAATTAGGGTGGTGGAGAAAAGAATCTTGAATTTATAATTAAAATCTTATCTCAAATGGAACATGATATTGTTATCCTCATCTTCAAAGATTATAAGAGAAAGCCTATCAAAAAATGACAACCATGCTATTTAGCTGAAGAAGCTTTTAGTACTACGGTATGTTTTCATATCAGCAGTCCAGCCTAGAGCTCAAGATGACAACTCCTATTTTCTTTACCCATCCTGGGCACCTCTTCCTCTCTTGCTACCCCTCAGGCCCCAGCACTGACAGTAAGCAGCAAAGCCTATGCAGATTAGGTAAATAGTACAGAAATGAGGGTACTAGCAAGCAACACCTCATAACAGTTCTGCCTCCTGTACCATGTGGGACACCTGCACATCAGCAATCACACGTCTCACATTCAGTGGTGCATCTACATTCCTTGTATTTCATAAGCAGCTGGTATGGACTTGAAAGTTCAACGTGCAGATTCTTAACTGAATTTCCTCTTTTTGTGACAGGAAAGCAAAATGTTAGGTTACACCTATATGAAAAGAAATAGTTCCATGAGTTATAATTCTTATCATAAGAAAAAAAATTAAAACCGAAATCAGTAAGCACTAGAGACAGAATAACTGTAAAGCATTAACAGTTTAGCAGAAGCATTTCACAGAAAATTACTGTCACAGCAGAGAACATGACTTATGCCAATTAACTAATGCATGCCACAGTTGCAAAGGTTACTTACAAATTTGAGAAGAAAGGTATTTTCTCTCAAAGCTCCGATGCATCCTGCAAATCCCAAAATGAACATAACTCCTCCTACCACTAGGAAGAGCCAAACTGGATCAAAGCCTCCCAGGTCCGTGATTGAGGAGATATTGGATAGCACTCCCTTGGAAAGAAACAATGCCAAGAGATAATTATGTTCAGCTTTCTGTAATACAAATTCTGATTGCATTTTTCTTTTTTTAAAAGGTAGAAGACTACAGCAAATATATGTTCTGCAGTACAGCACGAAAATACAATTAAGAAAATCTCTGCACTCAAATAGAGATAAAAAGAGCCTTTTATATACAATATTTTTGAATCAACATGTGCACGACCAACAACAAAACATGCCTCCAGAGTCCTCTGTGAGAAACCCACAGGATATTTTGCTGCTTTGGTAACTGTGGAAATTAGTGTGCTAAAAAAAGAAGATTGGAACAGATATTTGAACAAACTTTAACTCGATCTTTTATTACCCATGCTGAGATACATTTTAGCTATCACGTACATTATTTACCTAAGCATGCAGTTACAAATCTTGTGATAGAGGAATCAATAGCAAGAACATCGCCTTGAATTTAGCATTTATGCTCGGTGTTCACAACAATTCACAGAAAATCCAAGTGAGCTCCTAGCTTGAGTTATCTTGCAACCAAGTTTTGACAACCTAGAAACCTGGCCAATCCAACTTCAGGCACCTACAGTGTCAAAAACTCATTATATAAATGAAGTACATCTACCGACTAATAAATGGGGAGGAATGAAAATAATTTTAAGTCTCTTGGCAGGACATTAGGCAGCTGAAGGCTTGGGAGATAGTTTACACTAACTCAGGTTAGACCTATCACACAGTAAAGAATCATAGAATGTCAGGGGCTGGAAGGGACCTCAAAAGATCATCTGGTCCAGCTTCCCTGCCAAAGCAGGATCACCTAGAGCAGCTCACAGAGGAACACATCACATCCAGACAGTTCTTGAATATCTCCTGAGAGGGAAACTCCACAACCTCTCTGGGCAGCCTGTTCCAGTGCTATCTCACACTCTTAGTCGGGGGGGGGGAAATATCTTCCCCAGGTTCACATGGAACTTCCTATGCCTCAACTTCCACCCATTGCCCCTTGCTATGTTTTAGATACGACTGTCAGCACAGCCTGCTTATAACGCCACTGCCCTCTTAGAAGCAGAGCTTAAGTTGTGACACCAGTGGTCCTAAGGGGAGTTATTTTAACACATTTTAAACAGAGTTCAGCTGATCTTGAACAGATGGGTCACATCAAGAAGCAAGTACAAAGTCTTCCTTATTCCTGTAAGTTTGCACATGAGTAGTTAGTTTGCTAAAACCTTTTGGAAGCAAAACAGCTGAAGCATCAGTATTTCTTTGTTCACCTCCCCAGTGCTGTAGGTTAATGCAAAGCATGCTGCTGTAGCAGGTATTTCATCAAAGAACTCTGAACACAGGCCAAGCACTTTGGACTACTGCTTTGCCTACTAACTCTTGAATGAAGTTGTGACTTAAAAATTCTGTGCATAAGCTGTAGAGTTGAAGGTATGTATTGTTGCTTTTCAAGTTCTTCATCCTTTTCACTTCCCTTTTTCATATCCCCTTTTTTTTCCTCTGAAATACTCCCATAAAAGTAATAGAATCATAGAATCAGTCAGGGTTGGAAGGGACCACAAGGATCATCTAGTTCCAACCCTCCTGCCATGGGCAGGGACATCTCATACTAGATCAAGCTGGCTAGAGCCTCATCCAGCCTGACCTTAAAAACCTCCAGGGATGGGACTTCAACCACGTCCCTGGGTACCACCCTCCAGGGTTTCACTGCCCTCATGGTGAAGAATTTCTTCCTAATGTCCAGTCTGAATCTATCCATGTTTAGCTTTGCTCAATTCTCCCTAGTCCTATCATTACCTGACATCCTAAAAAAAGTCCCTCCCCAGCCCTTTTGTAGGCCCCCTTAAGATACTGAAAGGCCACAATAAGGTCACCTGGGAGCCTTCTCCTCTCCAGCCTGAACAGCTCCAACTCCCTCAGTTTCTCCTCACAGGAGAGGTGCTCCAGCTGTCTGATCATCCTTATAGCCCTAATCATAATTTTGAAGGAAGCTATCAGAACTTAATTTACCCTACTGTGGCTTTAGACCTTTGATTGTTTTTATGTACTCAGTTTGGACCACTCAGAACACATAGTCACTTAACCAATATCTCTTAAAACAGTAGCGTGTAGTCTGCAGCTACTTTCACAGTTTCCCAAGAAAAACCGAAATAGATTTTTTAAGAACTCCCCACATTCATCACTTTCCTCCTACATTCCATATAGTACCAGTCTTATTGTCATTCATTAAAAAGACAAAAATAAGACACAAGACAAGGCCGCTCAGAGCTAGTATAGCTTTCAAAGCAGACCAGTTAGCACATCCCTTTTTCTAACCAGCTAGTTATGAGGTGCTATGAGCCAGGATGAAATGAACACTTACCTGTCATTAACACTTAAAATCAACTTGTGCAAAAGTTTTCCACAACTTTTGCCCCGTTACATGTGTCTTCAATTTCTTTTCTATGACAAAACTTTCTGGCTAAAAATGACGAGCAAAATAAACAGCATAATCCAGTAACATAAAAACCTCTGAAAAAGTCATGGCCTCGTGTCAGAGACTGAGATAAACAATATGTCCCAACATCTCAGAACAAAAACTTGTTCTGAGCTAAGTTTCTGAGAAATGCTAAGCAAGCATCCTGTTTGCACTCACTGTCCTGGAAATCCCATCCTGCATGACCTCAGAGCCCCAGGAGCTCCCCAATATGCAACAACTGAACAAGAAACCAACCAGGAGAATGCAGAGTGAGCTTGTGCATGCTACCATGGGACCACCTGCCTGACTGCTTAGCTTGCATGGACTGAAGGACCACCATTCTGGACCACTACACCTGGAACTGAGCTCCTGTCACCTAACACACATAGGAGGTGAAGACTTCCTGTTGTGGAAGGTGAAGCTGATTCCAGCCCAACCAGAGTCTAACAGCTCCTGGTTTATCGACAGTCATTATTTCAGGGAAACCAGCCAGGCAAGGGGGGCTCAACTCTGGAAACCCCCTACCACACTGAGCATGCCCAACACCACTGGACAACGGGCCTGGCTAAGCAAATCACTCCTGGAAAATGCTAAGTGATTCTCAGAAAAACATGCCAATTCAATGAGACAGCCAGGTAGGAGAAGAGAAACTCCAACCCGCAGACAGAACGTTCCCCACCCACTCTCTCTCAAATGGACTTTCGGGATGCCAAATGACTCTGGGGTGACCTCTATTCTCTCTGCATGGGGGTATTTCTTTCTTTGCTCTCTCTTTTCTCCCCTGCCTCTCTTTCTTTCTCCCACTCCCCATCCTTATCCTTGTGTAAGTTGTGTGAATGCAATAAAGCTAACCTATGTGTTTGACATTGTTTGTGCCTTAATTCTGTACCTAAGAATCCAAACCTCCCACACTTGGAATTCCTCCAAACTAGAACACCTTGGCCATACTCAAGTCAGAAAACATGAGCTTTGTCCCAAGGGAAAAAGGCTGTTAAGACTACAACTTCACAAAGTTTGTAAGTCCTTTGTATGTTTCCTTTGTAAGTCCTTTTTATGTATGGTATAGCTACCATAACATGATAAGAATTCTGCCATAAAGCAAACACTACTTCTCATTTCTTTCAACATTCACTGATTTTGGAGTTAGTGGGCTGTAGTTTTCTTGCTGCACCACACAAGTCAGTGGAGAAACAATTCTGACTTTGTATTACAATTATTTTACTTTTTAGAAAGCTAAGGAACAGTCTTAAGCCATTCTTCATAAGACACTTTTTTTAAAAAAAGAACAAACACACAACCAAACACAAACTGCTAAACCAACACAACCAAAGCAACCCAGCACAACCAAAACAAAAATACCCACCCCAAATGCACTCCTAATTACTATGTTTAATCAAGTTCTTCCCATATGAAAGTAGGAAAATTCAAATGCAAGAAGAAATCCAAATGCAGTTCAGCTTGCATTTGTTGTCAGTGCTCTTAGAGAAGCCAGTCAAAATAAAGAAGTGGTAGTGAAAAGAAATACAGCATTTTACATTTTGTCCCATTAAAACAGATGACAATAAAATTTAGTGAGCCAATTCTAAAACTACCTTTCTGATCATGTCCTTTCCCACCTTATTTGATTTTCTAGCATTGCTAGGCTCTTAGCACATTAACATGTCACATACTGGCCAGCCACTTGACAAAAGTTACTCATCTAACTTCTGGTGTCCTCCAGGCTCCAACTCACCAGGGAAGCTATGATTTGATATGTACCGAAATAAAGCTTGTGGCATTCTATCTGCTGGTAGTTACTGTCCTTGGAAAACACCTTAATGTCCACCCTTTGCTAGTCCACATATGGCAATCATAAGACTAGCCTGGATAAACTCCAAACAATACATCCTGACAGGACAAAGCACATACTGCATAATTCATGTTTGTACCCTGTGTGTTCTCTGCATATGAATCCCCAGTTATCAGTATTCTGGAGGGACAGCCCAGGATAGCCAATCTTCAGAATGGCTTTGGCAATAAAACAACTGTTAGCAAAAGGAATGACAAACAGACAATTCTTTGTGATTACACCTACAGATGCACAGAAGTAGTCTGATAGAAGGTTGCTACTTACCGTTGATATACCATTTTCCACACTTCTTTTGGTGTGGTGGGGTTTTTTTTTGTTTGTTTGGTGTTTTGTTTTTGTTTGTTTGTTTGTTTTGTTTTTGTTGTTGTTGTTGAATTGGGGATTTTTTTTGGACACACTCTCTTAAGAGACAGCAGTGTAATACTTTACGGGAAAGCATATTTTGCTTCAAGCAATAGGGCAATGACTGGGGAATATTATCGCAGTTTACTAGTATGTCTCTCTGCTGTTAAGAAAAACTAAACACACAGTCCTACAAAGACATACTTTTCCTATCCACTACAAGTTTATATGATGTCTACTACCACAATATTCAGAATTTTTGGCTGTAATGGCTGCTCCTGGGCAAACTTTGGCAGAGATGTACAAACACCTGGTAGTGATCAATTCTGATTTCATCCCATCTTTAGCCAAAAGCAAAAGGGAATGTTTCCAGAGGTCCATGGAGAACCTTGCACTCTCCAGAGACACGCTCTGGATCCTCAGGGTGACCAGTCAGTCACAGAATATATGCTGTCTGTTGAGTGGTCTCCTGAATCAGCACTAGACCTAAACAAACTACCTGTAAACCCTTTAAAAGTCAGCCTCTCTACAAATGCAAAGTATTTTTCTCAGCAGCACTACTGCAATAGTCTACTTCAATCTTTACCATTGAATAATTGCAAGCATTACTGATGCTTTAGGAATTATTTCCTCCTTTCACATGCTTTTTCCTAAACTCACCTTCTCACTTTGGAAGAATGGTTATTTTTCTAGGGTACACACATACCACTTCCTAATAATTTACGTATGTGTGTAAACTTTATGTGGCAGTAAGCACTTCGTTTGCACAAAGCTGCGTACTCTAACATTTTCCTTCTCATGATGGTGTTAATCCAGCCTTCTGCTGTAGTCCCACAAGGACAGCCAAGAGGACATGTTCCCTGGCTGATCTCCAGCTCATCTGTTTGCTCTCTTCCCCCAGCCTTAGTTGCCTATCATTTGTAACAGCACCTAGGTTATTACTTAACCTTTCTAATTGTGGATTAAAATTCATTCGGAGTGAAGCAACACAAGTATCATCCATAACTGAACTGAAATCAGTAAAGGTGAAGTTATGAAAAAAAAAATCCTTTATCTGTGAAATGTATCCCACTTCCATCACTGGGATACAATGATGCAGGCATGGAACAGGAACGACTGATCTCACAGTCCTACCCCACCCTAAGTTCAGGAGTAGAAGCAAAGCAAAACAGTAGGACTTGCTCTTTCAAAGGACAGGATCTTAGAAGAGGCAGTGATGGTGATTTCTGTCACACCAAGAAATGTGAGATAACCAAGCCAGGTCTGCCAGAAGCTCCTGTAGAACTGGACTCCTCCCTTACGGAGCACAGGCAGTAAACCAGTTTTTGAGATACCTGAGTCCAGTGACAGATCCTCTGTTGCCATGCCTTTTTTCTTCCCATGGCCAGAGCTCTCCCTGCTACAAGCTGGATCCCATGCATAGCTCAAGGGAAATCAAGGAAAAGGAAAAATGCTAGTCGTGAAGTCAGTAACTTGAGAAGGCCCCTCCTGATATTACATCTGCACAATTGTTTTCCTTTATCCTATTAACAAAGAATAAGGAAGTAACAGCCACTTAGAAGAGGTGAAAGAGTGTATCCCTCAGCTCTTCTCTATCTTGTATTCTTTAAGATCATTCAGACAATTTGTACTACTTGCAAGGGCAAGCTCCCACCTCCAGCTCTCCTTTGGTGTGCATCCGCTTTAGCACTTCCAATCAGATCTAGGAGTCTGTTTCAAAGGGGTCACACACAAGTTAGGCTTCAGTTTACACCAGTGAACAGTATCAGAGCACACGGACCTGATGATAAACACAAATAAAGATGTCCCCCTGAAATATAACTTCTGCTGCAACTGCAAGCAGGACTTAGTCAGTCCATGAGACCATGCTAGAATTAGGCCAAAGAACACTCTCGCCTTTCATAAT
The DNA here is from genome assembly GCA_013399055.1 of Ramphastos sulfuratus. Classification (NCBI taxonomy): domain Eukaryota; kingdom Metazoa; phylum Chordata; class Aves; order Piciformes; family Ramphastidae; genus Ramphastos; species Ramphastos sulfuratus. The sequence continues at coordinate 55,718 of WBNM01002536.1, forward strand.
TTGTGGAGTGTGCAATTTGGATCAACACCATTTCCTCTCCTATTTCTCCCCACACTACTTATCTGACATTCTGTGATTTAGCAGAATCCAAAACGTTAATCTCCCCAGAACATACAGATGCCAACACAGACATGTTGGCTGGAGCAGTGTCCCAGTGCTGGCACATCTACACGATCCACGCCAAAAAGAAGAGAGTCCCAAGTACATTAACAAACTAGCAAGACTTTCACATCACCTGTAGTTATAATTAGTGTAGAGAATCTACTGCCACGTTCAAGACTCAGAAGTGTTCCCTAAAGTTAGCTAGACCATTGTTTCTCTTCAGAGTAGCTGATTTCACAGCTCCAAGTAAAAACACTCATGACATGAGGAGATTCTCCCTGCTTCACCAGGCAGCAGCAATTGTTAAAAGCTGACCCAGTACTGAAAAACCATGCATCTTAAGACAAAAACAGCTTAGAATCATCATCCTAGGGAACACCGAGATTAAACACTGTGAACATGCATGGAATTTAGTTCCTGAGAGTTTGTATAGGAGAAGTACACAGCACAGCAGTTCTGTAACAACCAATATTCCGGAGGGTCATTAAAAAGAAAAAAGAGGAAGTCAACAGCAGTAGGATGGGAGAAATCAAATAAAATATATTTTTCCATTTCCACCAAGATGGGGTGTGGGGGGAAATCTGTGCTGCACAATTCCACTGCTGAGGGGGACAAAAAAAAGGAGACAGTCATAAAAAGATTCAACAGCACAAGATCTTCTGAAACAGCAGATTAGCCTTTCACAAGCTCATCTGCAGGATTTAAAGTCATTGGCAAACCTGCACACGAGGGCAATGGGAATTAGAAGTATTTCCAAATGTGTGACTAAACCAGAAAGCTGTGTGTCTGCTTTGTAAGTCATGAAACCCCAGTTTCTCCATACCATGCGCCTGAACAAGCCTGGGGAACAGAACAATAGTCATTCAAACATGCCAAATTAATTCCACTCCAGATTTTCGTCTCTGTCAACAAGAAACTAGGCAGGGGATGTTTACAAATCTTATTTCCTTAATTTCTGTTGGTTTTGTATTTGCCACAGCAAACAACAGTGGCAGAACTTGATTTTTCAAGTACCTAGTAAAGGAAAACTAGTCTAGCTTTCTTGGCATGATGAAGCAGACTCCAGTATGTGAATAACTGGCAGAAACACATGCAAGATACAGATTTTCACGTTTCAGAGTGTTTAGACAATGCATGTTTATAGACTAAAATGTAATTAAATGCAAGAGTAAATATTAGCATCCCTGTCTCTTCCCCAGTCCACCAGAACACGCACCCAGTTCTGGCTCAGCAGCAAGATAAGTGCTTTTCCTTCAGTCCGTAAGGACCCACAGGAGATGCACACAATTTCTTGGTCAGCAACTGTTTTGAAGAGAACCACATGACAGACATACATGTACAAAAATGATTAATTACTAGGGTATCACTCACACTGGGATGGTAAAAGAAATGAGAAATTTTTCCTTGTAATAACTCTAGTTCTCATTTCGAGGCAAGGAGAGACAGACTCAGTCTGGCGAATTGTGACTGTGTCTATGAAGGAACTTCAGCCTGTCCCAGAAAATTGAAGCAGGCCTAACTCACCTTATGTCAACATGTTATGTCTAGCTTAAACTTGAAATCTAGATTTTGAGCTCTTGCTTGCTAATACTGTGCTGGCACACATACTGATGCTCCAAACTGTACACAACTTGATTTCTGATGCGAGGTGTTTAACAAGCAATGCCTAGAAACTAAACTTACACACATCACCAACCTCATTCTCTTCTTCCTCTTCACTTAGGCCAATTTCAGACATGAACTAAATGTAACCAACAAATTTTGCAAGGATCTGCAGATTTTTTTCCACACTTCATTGTTACCTTTGCTGCCTCCTACTTAAGGCATACCCCAAAACCACAGTGCTTTCATTCCAAAAACTCCCTCACCATGGATAATCTTACAAGGTCTCAGAAGACATAACAGCAATTCACCACTTAGTCTAACTCTCTTTAATAGACATCTCCTGCAGGTACTGAGAGAGCCAGCAAGCTTATTTTCCCAAGTACCTACTGACATCGTACTGTGAACACTCCCAGTGAGCCTTAAGACCACATTTTACAATATAGCTGAGGAGGGAAACAGACATTTTGTACAAGCCTAGCTTATTTTTTAGAGAGTCAGCAGAAAAAAAAGAATTACTTAAGTCATTAAAAAAGCCAGTGGAGCATAAACATTTTCCTGCTGAGCAAAGGTAGCATTGCTTGGGTTTAGTACAGACTCTTTATGTTAACAATGTTCAAGTCACTGTTGGGGGTGGAGGGGTGGAAATCAGCTGCCATCCATGAACTTTTTTGTGGTACAAGCCCAAGCCTAGTGTGCTTGAAAACACTGTGAGATTGTGAGCCATATAGTGCATCCATGTATAGCTAGCTTTATTCATTCTCTGAGTCTATTGCCCCCACCTCGCCCACCAGCTCTCTTTCAGGTTCATGTCTCAGAATGCTAATTGCCCAGTTTTTGTTTGGGGTGGCTGACTGGCTGTCAAGCCAATTCTATTGCCCATTTGACAAATGAGCTCTTTCCCTCCCTGCAAAGGCTATAAGGAAGGTCATGAGACTCTATAGTGTGGGGTTTTTTTCCCCTTCTTTACAATAAAGTTTAAAGGGGAGAATTCGAGCCAACTTAGCCAAAAAAAGGATAAACAAGCCACCAAAGCCATAAATCTACCCCAAAAGTTTTTTAGCTGGCAGCAAATGGGACTTCCATAAAACATGGATCATTTCTTCACATTCTGCATCTTTAATGTGGCGTGACACTATCTTTTTATCACAAAAAGATTCTGCAAAGCAGCAAAAATATACACTAGTTAATGGCTGGGTTATAAAACAACACAGCTGAGTATAAAGCCACACAATTCAACACAGAAGTAAATTAAAGTTCTTCCCCACAATGAAATCAGTTTAGAGCAGAGTCCTCCTGAAAAAACAAACAGTCCTCTCATTTAGGAAGTTGCATCAGACCTGGTGGGTACAGGTCTCAGGAATACCATGACCTTGGTGGATACGTCACTATTTAGTTGAGCTGGCCAAGCTTCAGCACCCTCCCTGCACAGGCTTCTGTGCAAACTGCTGCACAAACTGCCATGCCACATGCAGACACACTTCACTCTGCCTGCCTGCTTTCTAGTCCCCTGGTGCTTTCCTGCCAAAGCAACATCTTAGTAAACCCCCTGTACAGAGACTGATGCTGGCCAGAACGGTTCTGAAGCAGCTACTCTCAGCAAGTGGCTGTTAGTTCCAGTAGCAGTGTGTTTAAACCTCCCTCCATTGCCCGCACCCTGTCACCTGCCCCATGAGAGCTGCTGGCTCCTGCCAGCACTTCCCTACCAAAGGAAAACCTGTGTATGCTCAGAGTATTAAATAAATTTGCTTTACATATTTACTGAATGAAAAAAATCTCAGTATCTCTTTCCAAGCCTTTCCAAATCATCCAACATGTGGTACATAAATATTCCTCTATATACAGATGTATATACTGTAAATTAGTTAACATTTCATTACTATTTGTACTTATCTGCATTCAAGGCACATGCACAGAACAATTAGAATCTAAGTTAACAACTCACTTCTGAACCAGCAAAATTTGTCCTGTGTTTTTCTGTGGCAAAACTCCAGCATTTCCAACACATCATTTGTTCTGCTGCAAGCACCAGTCATTATGCCTTAGGTGAACATCAATTTCTAACTCACTGAATGCTTTCCATTAAAGAAGAAAACAAAATATTATGTAACTGACTGTTACAGCACCATTGTAATTGGATAGGTTTTGCTATTTTCAATCCTTTAAAAAAAAAAATAAAGCTAGCTTTAATTTTAGCTGTTGTCTCCATCCAGTAACCCAACACATACTGACTTGGCTTTTATACCAAGTCTTGACATTTTATCTTCTTCCAAACTTTTGCAGCAAGCAAACTAAAACTCAGATTCTGGTTCACAATCATATATCTCCTTCCCCACCTTCATTTCCTCCTATTTCCACGTTGATTTCACAATCATGCTAGAGAGCGTGTCAGTGGACAGGTTTATTTGCACAAGAAAATACAACTCTTATTCCATCTCTGAGTTCGTTGGGGTTTTGGGGTTCATTTAGGTTTGGTCTTGTGAGGTTTGTTTTGTTTTGCTTGCTTAGAAAGAACAGTCTTCCAGTATCTGAAGGGGGCCTACAGAAGGCTGGGGAGGGACTACTTCCAAGGTCTTGTAATGACAGCATGAGGGATAATGGGTTTAAACTGGCAGAGGGAAGATTTAAACTGGATGTTAAGAGAAGTTCTTTACAGTGAGGGTGGTGAGGCACTGGCACGGGTTGCCCAGGGAGGCGGTGGATGCTCTATTCCTGAAGGTGTTCAAGACCAGGTTGGACAAGGCCTTGAGTGACCTGTTCTAGTCAGAGGTGTCCCTGCCTATGGCAGGGGGTTGGAACTAGTTGACCTTTGAGGTCCCTTCCAACATAAACCATTCTATGATTCTATGCTATGGTACAGCAAAGCCAGGGCAGCTTATTTTCAGGAAGCTGCACCTCTGAGACTTGTAGGCTCCCTCTCCATTTCTGGGGGGACATGCTGCAGACACACTGCCAATACTTCTTTCAGTGGAGTGTTCTAGTATCCAAGCTGCAGTCTGAGTGTGTATAGATTGAAACGATTATTTTATGTGCAAGTGTCAGCCGTGATTTCTTGCCAAGGCACTCTTGGGAAAGATGCCAAGGATGTTCCTCTAGGTGAGCTGAGCCAAGGTTTTATTTGACAGAAGAGCTGGATTTTGTTTCAGTAGAAACTGTGTGTGGACACACAACATGTGCAGCATATTATTATTCAAATATTTCATCAGAAAAAGAAAGGGGAAAAAGCATGGAGTTCAGTGTTATTTCAACTTACCTTTTCATTCCATGCCCATAATCCAATCCCAAGAAATGCTATGCCAAGGAACTAAAGAGGAAAAAAGAAAAAAGAAATAATATCAGAACAGGAACTATAAATTTATGCATTGATTTTATTTTTTTTAATATATGGATTGACTCATCTTCTGTGCTGGATAATCAATTTTACCAGGGCCGTTGGGGCTTACCAATAGTTTTAAAATACATATGTAGCTGTTTATTTTACAACTCAGTTATTGTAATCAGAAGAACTTCAAACACAGAGCAAACAGGAATAGTAGGTGCAACAAAGATTTTCCCAGCATCAAGGAAGGCTCTTTTTGAGTTGGTCAGACTCAAAGCAAACTCCACAGTCAAGCAACACATTATTTTACTGCTTTATTACTGCCACCTACACAAAGCAACTGTCCTCACAGCTCCTTCCCAGTGAGAGAAAGCAACTAAACCAGTCCAAAATACACATATACTATCAGTTTTATCAATGCTGGTTAAATGTAATACGAGTCATTATTTTTTGGGGGCAGCAAAATAGAAAAAATACTGGTCTAACAGATTAATATAACCTTTCTGACTCTGAATGTTGTTGTACTTCATACAGGTCTCTTCCTCCTCTGAAGGACTTAAAATCACCGAACAAAAAATAAGCACTTTTCCCCCACAACAGAGAAGAGAACAATCCCTATGATTTGGGTTTATTCCTGTACTCTCTGTTCCACTAAATAACTGAGAGCACAGAATTTCTCTAAGTACTACGGAGTTACCATACAAATCTCACACTAAGGACCAGCAAAACAAACAGAATGAGCACTCTTTCCCCCAACATCACCACAGCACATTTTGCATGAGACAGTACCAATTATGTAGAATGTTTAAAAAACAGAGTGGGTGTCCAAGGACATCTCTAAATGTTGATCTGTCCAATACTCATCTCTGTTTTTTAAAACCTAAGTGTTGGCTAAAAAGAACACAATATTCACTCTAGTTTCAGAGCATGTAACAGAACATTGTTCATGTATCAAACCTTGGCTTTGTTTTTCCACACAGCAGATTTATTTTGGCACATAGTACACTAGTATTCTAATGATTTTTATTTTGCAGAACAGAAGTGTTTTTCTATTTAAAACTGGGAGGAGAAAGGACTATCAACTTTAAAAGCTTTCCCAGAAGTCATCTCAACAGCTTCAAAGCATGATTCCTTCTTCCTTTTTTTTTTTTCTCCACCCAAATGACAATTTTAGCTTCATAACACATGAATGTGTGTAAAGCAGGTCCTCAACATCAAGTGGAATATGCTCATTGCAAAAGCCTGAAGTTCCCTCACACTGCCTGCATCTTTGTGACTCCAAGCATCCTTTGCTGTCTGACTGATGGTATGCTACCATCCAGCGAGCAGGCCCAGAAGCCCATTTGTACTAACTGGGAATGAAACTCTTCTTTTTGGCTTGAAAAGTCATGTTTGTAAGTTTAAATAACACTACAAAGCAGTATTCTTCAAAAGCAAGCTGTTGTAGGTTTGGCTGTATTTTAATACAAGATAAATGGGAGTTTTTTCCTAGATGGAAAAACAGATCTGCTGGCCAAGAAAGTCTGTTATTTCAGCAGCCTTATTGTCTTATAAAGTAAGAGAAATGGATTAGAGAATGTCAGTACAGCCTTCTGTCATATGCCCACATAAGCCTCTCAGAGGTCATCTTACTTGTACTGAGACTGCTCTTTCTCTATGATTCTAAAGCTTGCCAGAAGTGTGTGCGTAATCCTCCTGACTGCAGTGATTATTTGAAACTTGAGATAAAGCTGTACAATTTTCAACTCACTTTTGAGACAAATACAGTTGAGTTCATTTCTGCTGTAGCAGGCTCCTTTCCTTCTTTCTTACACAACCAAAAGGTACCAAGGTTGAAAGAAAGGAAGGAAATAAGCTGGATCATAAAAATCCGTAAGCTGCATTCAGAAGCAGAAAATTGTTGTTTGTAGAGAGGTTCAAAATATTATGTTTTGCAAACAGTTTATTATGGTTTCAAACAGAATAAACATGAAAACCTAAAATGAAGGAGTTTGTTGAGTGCATCCAAATGTAACTCAACAGCCATACGTGTCAGCTGCAAGTCTGGCTCAGATCTACTAGCTCTATTAAATTTAATCCTGTCAAGTGTCCTCATCCTTCACCAGAAGTAAGGGTAAGATTACTTTATGGGTTGCAGAAGTGATTTATAGTAGACTATACATGTTTCAAGCCAGGCCAAACTCAGCTGAGTTTATGGATTGGTTATGAGACTATGCTAATACTAAGCTGGAGCACCTAAAAAAACCTGTGACTGTCAAGCTTCTGGCAAACCAGTCACGAAAAATAGGAAACCGAGTTCTCAGAGTTTTCAAGGAGATCAAACAATTATATGCTGCTCAGTCTGCTCCATATCCCCAAACAGAAACTTCTGTCCAGCTGCCTCTGGAAGCAGCTGATGAAACAGAACAATAGACAAGATCCATTAGGAAAAAACAGTTCAGGACAGAATCACAAACTCTTTATCATAGGACACTACAGAAACCAAAAGCTCAATGGCATTCAGAAGAAATATTAGATACATCAATGGAGAATCCATAGCTATGGAAAAATGATTAACACAACTTTGGGCTCCAGAATTTTTCACACTGTTGCTCATTGGGAAGAGACCACTATATGTATGCTTTGTTGCTTAAACGCCTCTTGCCTTGGACAAACTACTTGCATGACTTGAGAAAGTACTCAGCTAACCTAACTCCCTACAATCAAGCCCTCTAAAGGCCCACAGCTGCACAAAGACGACCTGCCAGAGGCCTGGAGCACACAAGAACCCTCTCAGCAACTCTCACTGGCAGAAGTGTTCACATGGAGACTTATGCGATCCTCTCACCAGGATTAACTTTGAATTTTATGGACAATTATGATAGAAACTTCTGCATTATCTAAAATAAAGCTGAAAGTGCTAAGCAAAGCCTCCTCTGTATTTTGGCTGTTAGAAGTAGAACACATATTCTACTTATCTTGCAGCCATTCTGTAGAAGTCTGCAAGGCAGTCTTGTTCTGCTTGCTTGGAACCAGAAAGAAAATCTCTTCATATCTCAAGTATCTGAGGAGCTGGTGAGACAGCACACACATCATCTCAGTTAAGTCTGGAAAATTTCATTTACATCCATTAAGTTATTGCAATGAGTAATAAAAAGGTGGAAGTTTGCCTCATTATCTACAAAACACTCTACAGAGAATAAGAGTCTTAATTCTCCACAGACTTCTAGTAAGACTATTTAGTCTGACTATAAATGGTCACCGAATCTGGAGCAGAGCTTGCAAAAATGTTGGCACTGTTTTTTCAACAGTAATTTGCAGGAGAATATTAAAACATTCCTCTGGAGTATTACAGTCTTAAGGAAAAAAAAAATATCAACAAAGAAAAAAAAAACCAACAAACAACAAATCGAAAACCGAACACCAAACCTTGCTTAGCAGTATTTTCTCAGCCACCAGTTTTCTATTTACAAACATCAAACAAGATGTGTTCAGGTTTTTTTCCCTATAAGGATGATGTGTATTTATGAGTAGAATGTGTAGCAGTACTTGTAAGGTTGTCCTCCCTGCAGAGTTCACATGCAGTTTTCAGAAGTGGATTGATCAATAAGTGTTTCAAACTGCACATCTCTTATGCCCAGTTTTGCCTGTATAGAGAAAAATCATTCTCTGTTGCCAGGGATACAGCATCATACAGCACAGCATGTCATTTAAAGTGCTGGGGTAAATACTAATGCACATCCTAGAGAAAATTCGAGGGATGAGCTTAATTGCAGAGTGGTCAGACATTACTTTACATCCTGAATTTTTCATCTCAGCTGACATTCATAAATAATTTGACACCAGCTTCCAAAAGGACAATCACAGGCCAAGCAGTAAAAGGCTGCCTAACAGGCCATGCGCAAGAACCTCCCTACAGCCTTATGTGAATACTTGACAGACTTGTGCAAGGTGGAACTACAGTGCAGCCACCTAACTTCACCGGTATGAATATACTGGCAGAGCTTGTCAAAACTAGAGTTCAGAACCAGAGTTGCTTCATGAGAGCTTTAGTTTTGTCTGGAGCCCTGTATTTAGCCAGCACAGCACAGGAATGTAATGTACAGTATTCTACTGACAAGCACATCAGCGACAGAAAAAACATGAAGTGCAGTATTTTCTATCCTGCAATACATACAGGAAATATATGACTTCTGAGCTTTGCACATATATAAAATAGCACTGACAAGTCCCTAACTGACCCTAAACCCCCAGATGAACAGTTTTTCCTTAAGCACACCACTCTGGTGTGTCTCTGAGTGAGGCTGAGCAAAGTTAGAATGCTCACTGCTTTCCTTTTAAAGTATTTTACGCCTAATCAGTCTTTTTGCTTTTTAAGCCAGAGCAAAAATGAACTTAATGCCTGTGTCAGAGCACAAGGGATTTTGTTGTTTGGGTTTTTTCCACTTGTTTTTAAATAGCACTGACAGAGAAAGGGCATCAAACCAGAAATTAAGGTGAAATTTTACACAACTTTCTTCTTCCTTTCCAGCCACTCATGTGTACTCTGTTTTAAACATGTCAGTTAGCATTATTTCAAACAAAGTAAGTAGGACATCTTCTCACTCTCCAGCTTTTGTCTGGACCAGTAGTGCATGGAAGGAAGGCATCAGAAGTCTGCCCTGTTCCTTCTTCCATTCACCCCAGTTCCAATAACTTTACAATTCTCAACACAAACTGTTACAGCATTTCGTTTTCATGTGGCTAAACATACATGGTGCCCATAGGAAAACTGCTCAAAGCATAAAAACCACATTTACATATTTGTCCTAATGCATACACAAAGAATGAATTCCTCTAGAGCCCATTTCTTGTTTGCCTTGGGGCATTACCAGGAGGAAAACTCCATGTACTACAGTCAGTGAATGAAGATGCTGCGTAGGTGACTAATTACCATTTTGGTTCACAGCAATGTTCAGATATAGACTGAACATAGACTAAAAGACGTCAAACCTATTTCTCGTTTATGTGCAGCTTTAAAAAAACATTTCATTATATTTCACAGATAACTGCCTCAATAAAACCTTTTCCTTCTGGATACAAACACACACATGTATAAGAAAAAAAAGACCCCAGCTATCACATATATTGCTCAGCTGAATCAGAGACAACTCATTTTATAGAATCATCCAAAAGGAGGAAAACAGACCTGACTACACAATCAGAAAATCTGTTGGCTCCATCTTGCAGAACTTTTAGTGTGATGCTTTCTAATGAAAAATTAAGCACATCTGAACCAAATTTTCCAAGCAAGACACTGCAGCTGTTAATGTATTTTTCATTTTCACTGGTATGGTGCTTTCCTTTATGTGCAACAGGTAAGAAAAATTTATACACTCCCCACATCCAATGCAAGAGGCACAGTCAGTTACCATAGTTTTCCAATTGCCTTCTCCAACTCTCTAATTGCAAAAGCAAGTCATCTGCTTTCTGTTACTGTTGCTCTGTTTATTTATCTTACTGCTTTCTCGTTATGGGTTTAAACTGGCAGAGGGGAGATTCAGACTAGATGTTAGGAGGAAGTTCTTTACAGTGAGGGTGGTGAGGCACTGGAACAGGTTGCCCAGGGAGGTTGTGGCTGCTCCCTACCTGGAGGGGTTCAAGGCCAGGTTGGATGAGGCCTTGAGTAACCTGTACTAGTAGGAGGTGTCCCTGCCTATGGCAGGGGGTTGGAACTAGATGATCCTTGAGGTCTCTTCCAACCTTACCATTCTATGCAAAGTAAGCACTGCCAATCAGCTTGGAACAAGAGCCCCTAAATACTGAAGTCACTCTCAGTTTGTCCACAGAGACTGATTTACCAAAAAAGCAGGATGAGTTAGACCTTATTTCCCCTGCTTTGACTTTTGAACAACTCCCTTCAGGCTGAGATAAATTTATCTCTTTCCAAGTTCACAAAGACACTTCTCCAAAATCAGCTCCTATCATCTAAAGAAAATACTCTATTTGGAGCTTTTCTTTATTTTTTTCTTTTAATATCTCAGAAACATTCAAGTTGGAAAAGACACTCAGGATCACCAAGTCCCATTGAGAACCCTACTTCACAAGGTTCACCCTAAACCATATCCCCAAACACCACATCTCAATGGCCTTTAACCACATCCAGGGTTTGTGACCCAGCCACCTGCCTGAGTAGCCCATTCTAATGCCTGACCACTCTTGCCGAGAAAAACTTGTTTCCTAAGGTCCAATCTAAACCCACCCTGGTGCAGTTTGAGGCCATTCCCTTTTGTTCTATCATGATTTACCTGTGAGAAGAGACCAGCAGCAGCCTCTCCACAACCTCCTTTCAGGAGGTCCTTTCAGGACCTCATCAGAGATGATGAGGTCTCCTTTCAGCCTTCTCTTTCAAACTAACCATCCCCAGCTCCTTCGCGCTCTCCTCATCAGATTTATTCTCCAGGCTCTTCCCCAGCCTCCTTGCCCTCCTCTGCATTTGCTCCAGCACCTGCACATCTCTCTTGTACTGAGGTGCCCAAAACTGAACACAATGCTCAAGGTATGGCCTCACCAGAGCAGAGTAAAAGGGGACAATCACTTCCCTATATGTGTGCTGGACACAGTATTTCTAATCCAAGCCAGGANGTGTGTGCTGGACACAGCATTTCTAATCCAAGCCAGGATGCCATTGGCTTGCTTGGCCACCTGGACACACTGCTGGATCATAGTCAGTTGCTTGTCAATTAGAACCCCCATGTCCCTTTCTGCTAGACAGCTTTCCAGACACACTGCCCCAAGCCCCAACACAAAACTAAGACATAGCGGTCCCTTCGTAAAATTCTTCAATAAAAGCAGTTGGGAGTTCATAAAGGTTTTGTTTCTTTGAGATCTAGCTGACTTCCTAAAACCAGCACCTTTATCTCACAAAAAAAAAAAAAAAAGGAAAAATCAAAGACCTTTATGGTAAACACTGCACCACTACCACACAGAAACATTTTTGAGGTCTACAACATTGAAGTAACAAAACAGTTTTCATTCAATGTCACCTAGTGCACCCCTCTTGCCAGGACCTTATCCCTTTTCTTCTAGTCCCTGCACTCTCTTTTGGTCTTAGTTTCATTATCTGCTCTCTCTGTTCTCCCTGAGCTCTGTGCAGACTAACAAATTCAGCTGTGCACACCTCTAAGGACTTCTTCCCTGCCTTCACTTCTGAACTATGTTAATTACTTCATGTCCCCCTACTTTTCCCACCCAGCCTTTGCTCTCTTCATCAGTACCATTTCATCTCTCAGTCCTCTCCACTGCAACTTCTGTGCCTGAAGTCAGTTTCTATTTTTAAAACTACCCAAAAATTATGTAAGTAGTACTGTAACAGTGATTGAAAACAGTATGGGCTTAAAACACAGCCACAAGCAGCAGCAAAGTGGAAAATGAAAGTAAGAGAATTAAAAACCACCCAACGCCTGAGTTCCACATCCTATATCAGCATGCTAACCATTCCTCCTAGCCAATTCAACACTGCAAAGACATAAGCCTTCTTATTCTGGTCCACAGGTAAAAAAAAAACACTATGACAGCAAAGTAAGCACGTTCTGCTTCAAGGCAGGGTGAAGCAAAGTGTCTGGAAGCAATATTACAAGTGGGTCACTTTACAGGTCTGCCCTGCTGTCCAGGGCCACCAGCTTCCTACACCAGAGGACACCAAGACCTCCTCCAGCTGTTCTTTCTGCCACCATTGCCTAATTCAGCCCAAACAACCCTATCTGAGCTACAGGCTGTTTTGGTGCAGCCCCAACATGACTTTTCCCCATATCCCTTTTACTGAAGATACAGTTCTATTTAAAATAAAAGCTTAGAACAAAAACCATAAAGCAAAAAGCACCAGACAAAAAAAAAGCATGAAACACTGCATGCATTACATTCTTATTAGGAAACTGATACACAAATGCTCACTTATTTTAGCTACAAGCAGTCAAGTCACAATATCTAAGCCATGCATTTAATACAGCAAACAGAAAGGACCTAAGCTAGTATTTTCCCTTAATAATGAACAGGCAATTACATTGCCTATGCAATTGATTTAAGTAGCTAAGAAATTATGGAGTGCAGAGGCAGGAAACAAACAGGTAGGCTTGTCAACACAGGAGGATATTCTAAATGCTCAACACTTCCTTTTGGGAAAGTAGTCTCAGCTCCTAGCTGTGCTGGTAGCCTACAGAGAAGGAGCCCCACAAATCTATCCCAGCTACACAAGCTGCCACATCCCAGGCTATTTCAATGAACTATACTCAGAGATTCAGTCTTTCACTTCTCACAGAAGTAAACCCATATGGAGAATGAGGAAGGCATGAAAAGACTGAATGAGTATGGACACACACAGAGTGAACACCACCAACTTAAACTTGGACCAAACAATTTAATCCTGTTCTCCTTTTACTACCAAAAAAAAAAAAAAAGCATAGAAAAGACAGTGAACTCTAATCAAACAATGAACATATATTACACCTGCAAATGAGCACAGAACTTTCTGTCAAATGCTACAGAAGCTTTATTGCCTTTTACCTTCACCAAATGCTAATTCCTGGTTCTTTCTCAGGGACTGCCCAGTAAGATGTCCAAAATCATTTGAAAAGATACAGGTAGCTCATATATGAAGAAATTATAGCTTGTAAAGGTAAAAGTGATTCAGTGCAATTTAATAACATGCCAGAAGCCAAGCTCAGGTACCCAAAATCCTGGCTGCAACACAATGTGATTGTATAGCCTGTCACACCAAGACCAAATACAACTCAGGACTATAAATTCTGTAATGGCAGATATATATACATATATGTGTGTATATGTGTGTATGGCATATCTTATGAATAAGAGATGAAATAAATCAACTTCTAATAATCACAGCAGTGAGTCTTGAGGGGATAGAGGACAGAAAGGAACACAAGAGGTGGTGCAGTAGGTTTTTTAAGAGTTATTTGATAGCCTAGCAACATTTTGCTTTATGAAGGTAAAGTTGAGAGCATACAGAGACCAGTACTACTTTGTCAACACAAAAGCCTAACCTCAAAAGTCACACCAGCTGCATCTATGTGTGCCTGCACATATCTCCACTTCCCAGAGAGATGTAGGGAAAAGAAGCCAAACCACTAATTAGACATCAAATTTATTTTCCAATAAATACACACAATTACGATCAGCAATTCTGATGCACAAAGCCAAGTCACAAAGGATGTGTGCTGTAAATACTGAGCAAAGCTTTTATTGTTTTGCAACTTACAGTCATTGCAGTGGAGGGAAAGATCTCTAAAAGTAGCGTTTTTAGCTACAGCCAACCCTTGACATTTCCAGTGTACTATGCTGTAACTACTGAGATCTAAAAATTTCAAATTATCAGTTAAAAATGGTTCTGTAGACCTCTCAGCACAGCTTCCAGAGGCACTAGATGATCTGCTGACCAGAGCTTTGAATAATTCTGTTCTAGACAACAAGCCCTGCATTGTGCCTTGCAGTGTTTTGCTTCTGAATGACTCTAGAAGCTACTGTATGTGTTCCTGATGTAGACTTCACAAGTTTATTCATAAAATCAAGCCAAATTTTTGCTCATGTCATTATTAGTTAATGTTTTATTAGCTGTTTTTATACTACAAGGTTATTCCTAATAGAAGTAAAATTAGCATAAGTTGACAGTCGTTTGTTATTGCAGAAATGACACAACTTGGTAGTTGTGGAGTTTTTTTTAAATAGAAGTGACACACCACAAACCAGAGGCAGCAAATTGTCACAATGCTGTTTTTCTTAAGGTTTGATTCCCAGGCAAATGTTCCATAATTTAGCAGAAATTAATTTTTAAAAAGGCAGCTATAAACCAGCTGTTTGTCTAAATGAAACAGACTGCTGACCCCTTGTCTAGTTTGCGGACAGTATCAAAAACACCTCTATTTGTCATTCTCAAAAGAGGCATCAGGGGCTTGACTCGACATGTAGGCAAAATACTTTTCACTTCTGGAAAGGTGCCCCTTCAAATCACAGTTGTTTAATGTGATAGAGCAGTCTGGAGAGGTTCTGCCAACACCGCCTTTGCTGAAAATTTACACAATGTTAAACTTGTTTTAAGAATAAATGCACTGAAAACAACTAAGATTATTATGACAGAGTTTATTCTTCTGATACTATTGGTCCAGCTGAAACTGTATCAGTAATATCACTTACAACATGTAAAAAGCTCATTTGCTAACTTTTGCTCCTCATTTTATTGACACTTCAAACTGCATTACTTCTGTAAACCACAGTTCCTGATGAACCAGTTACCTTTTCCTGTTATACTTTTCTGGTTTGCACAAACACTAATAGCTGATCCCTCCTGCTATCACTTACCAGGAAAACAAGGACTAGAAAACTTCTTTAAGGTATATGGAAATGTGGCTGTAGTACATACAGACAGCTCCACGAGAGAAAAGCTATAATAAGCAAGTGACATTGCCTCACTAAGATCCTTCTGCTGCATAGCTGTGCTCTTGCAGTTAGTCATTCTTTGCCTACCACTCTTCCATGACGAAGGAGGAATTTTGGTAATGCAAAGATGACTTGCAAGAGAGTCCATGTGCTGGCCAGATAATCTCATTTTCTTCCTTATCTGTAAGAGCAGAGCAGCTGCTCTTAAGATGCCACCTTATTTACTTGTACACAGTCATTACCAAAAAGGACAGTACCTCAAGATCAGATTTAAGAAAACCTTGTAAACACCGAAATTATCTTAAAAGTCTTCACATCACACTTCAGTTTCCGGAGTCCCACAAAATACACCCTAAACAAACAAACTATATAGTCAGAAAACAATCCAATAAAAATAAATACAAACAAACACCACCAAAAAAAAAAAAAAGCTCACCACCAAACAAAACCACACCACCAACCAGTAACAAACACTACAAGGATCCCAACAATCTCACAGAGAACTGGATTTATTTTGACCTTCTGTATTCGCCCATCATTTTGAAGTGGTCCAGCAACCACAGCAACTCCTTAAACATGGAAGGGGTTTTTTTTCCACCAAGTCTGCTCAAGCCCTGAAAGGTTTCAAGGCACACAGTTTGAGGAGTACAAAGTAGCCATTTAGTCATAAAAATACAAATACTGGATAAATTTCTATGACCAGCTGGACGTAGTTATAAAAGAAAGCAGTTAGTTTCCACTACTGAGTGTTAGCAGTAAAACTTTGGCTGCTTCCCATGGAATGTGAGTCGCCCTACACAATCTCAAAAGGGACTCCTGCAATCCAGATTCAACTTCAGCCCTCCAGGCAAAGCCTACTACATTTGACTTGGTAAGCTGGAAGGTAACACGACTGTGGGGATCTCTCTCTGTAAAGTCACACAAGATCTTGTTGGAACAGTGTTACCTTGGGCATGCTACACAATGGCAATGCATTAGAGTGCAAACTGAATGGAACAGATCTCCATCAGGCTGAGGGGCTCAGAAAGCCTCCTGACCATCACCAATAGCAGACTTCTCATGAGCAATATTAAAAGGACAGAAGGAGATCAAGAAATGTGTGTTCTAAACAAACCCGTAATGGAAACAAAGGCAAAAACACAAAAAAGGGAAGTCTCAAAATAGCTTAAAGGGCTTCATTTTCTAAAGGAAAGTAACAGTTCATTCTCATTATGAGTTTATAGAGCAAAGAAAGTGTAGCTCAATTGATTAATCAAAGATGGTTAACTCCTTTTAAAAACACCAATAAAGGAAGGTATCCTGGTAGAGCAGGGATAAGAATTTGAGCATGTGTAAAGGAGAACATAGGCAGCATCAAACTGCTAAATAAAGTTCAAAACCTCATGACTGCACTGCAGCTTGAATCCACGCTAGCAGAGAGAATAAATTATTTTGCAGCACAGAAGTGCAAGCAGAACACATTGTAGGAAAAACAACTTATCTGAAAAACATTACCAAAGTTCTGCCCTTCTCTGAAAAAAATATTGCGTAAGTTTTACCCAAAGGCAAGGGTGTCAGATTTTCACTGTCCAGTCACTAACTGTGACAAACACACAAACAACAGGAGATTATTTGGGAGGCAATGGGATGCTTTCCCAGAGGAGGATTTGGAAAGGAAACCACTCTTAACAGTTTCTCCATCTTTCAGTCCTGCTTTTGTTTAATAGCAAATATATATGAAAGTCACTTCTACACTCTCAAAAGTGCAAACAAAACAAAAAACAACTAATTGGGCAAGTAAAAGCAGTATCAAACATTTCTTCCTGTTTCTCAACAATTTCATCGACTGATCTCTTTTTTGAAACAACTGAAGCTATCTGTGTCTTGACTAATAAGCCCCAGAAAATCCAGAATGTTCCACTTGCCTTGTCTTCTCTTTCAAAACACTTCAGTCTAGTAAACTCCTCCATTAACCTGTGCTGTAGTTCATCCATTACAAGGACATAAGGAAACTTTTAAAGCATTATTTTCCTTTAATTGTATGCTTTCAGATTTTTCTTCATTTGAGCTGAAACATTGGGAGAGAGAATGAGGTCGTAAAGTCTGGTTCTTCCCTACTGCAGAAACACTGCACTGAGCTACCCAGAGAAAGTGTGAAAGGAAAGATCTTCAGTAACACACAGTTGTACAAACTGTCACCATGCTTGTGGAGCTATCAACAAGAATCTTTCCTTAGTACCTCATGTCCTTTCCTTCACATTCAAGAAAGGTGACCACAACAAATGGGAACAGTAGGAGGGCTGAACATATGGGACATGCAGATGGAATGGAATTTAAACAATCCAAACACAGCATCATATACTTAAAGACTACAAAAATATCTGCTATAAACTGAAAATTTATTCACTGGAAACATAACAGAAGACAGCCTTGGAATTGCATCCATCAGTCTCCGAGCTAGCAAGCTGATGGAACATGCTGAAAGGCAAAGTAATATTTTGTGACATTTAATGAAGTCCTCTCAGAAAAAATGTAATTCCTTTCTCTAAGTTCCCTACAATTCAATCTCTCTACAGAGGTGTAAAATAGCCAGCACCACTGGTATGGCTATAGCCTGCTATATAATTGTAAGATCTTCATTCAAATGTCACATCAACACCAACAGCGTCCAACTTCATGAGTTACTGCATGCACTGCAATTCCTGTACAAGACCCCACTGTGCCACATCAAAGCCTGGCAATGAAACTGGGTTCTCGGGATCTTTGTACACGGACCCGTGACAGTTAGTATGCAGCTAGGCCTGCTCACGTATATCTGTAAGTTCATTAGTAGATTTCAGCCTAAAAGATGCTAGGGAGGTGAGGCACTCCCGTGAGTATACACTTCAACACAAGCACACAGAACCCTACAAGATGACACCCCTAACTCCAAAGGTGTTCCCTATTCAAAAACCTTGACAACATCTTCAACAGCTCCTGCTGTGAAGTTTCCCTGCTAGATCAATGCAAACAGCAAGTACAGGGTTTTCCAGGATCAAGCCCATAATTGCTTTGCTCCAAATAAAGTCACTCTCTTCAATGCTCTTTCCCTCCAACCATCCAAGGGCAGCCCTTCCCAGTTGCTCTGAAAGCACACCTCATTGTTTGCACTTACACACAGGGTTGCTCAGTGCGTACCATTTAGATGTGCGTCCATAAAAATCACAAATTAATTTCACGACATTTGGTACAGCACTGACCCCTATTCACACAGATGCATGAAAGGAGCTCAGTGTAATGCAACTGCATTCCTGGCACTGCTGCGCTCCTCTGGCTGCACTCACATGACCTCTGCCTGGTTTCTGCCACTGCCAAACTGGCACACAAGTGAGTGCAGGGTGGCACGTCAGATCCTCTCTCTCAATGCACCGAATCAAGCAATTATGCTCCACAGCAGTCACCCTCAGGGCATTAAAAAAGAGAGAAAGGGGAACAGTGTGCATGAAGGCCTAGGCATATCACCAATAGCTTTTCGCCTCTCCTTCAGCTAATACAATAATTAGCTCCACCAGCTCTTGCCTCAGGCAGAGCAGAAGGAAAAACAACCAGTGTTCAAGTGATATGCTCCAAATTAAGGAGAGGGGTCGCTTCCCTGCCCTGCCATTAGTCAGTATGTATGGTCTTTATGTAACAATGCAGGACAACAAATCTATCCCAGAGCTTTCTACATTGTCAGTGTCGTCTATCACCCACTTGTTCAGCACTCCTACTCTTGGCTCTCCTACACAACACCTGACAAGATGTGGATCTCTCAGGATGTGCTACAGGAACTTAGAAGCCCCATTTTGTAAAATGAGCCCCTGCACTCTCAACCAACATAATGGCATATATGCACAAACAGAAAGCTTCTGATCGGCCATGAGGCCGTGTGGAGGCTGGAGCTGTGAAAGCAGCAGCAGAAGGAAACTACCCACACTCCACAATGTTTCCAGTGACTAAGAGAGATTGATTTTGGCTGGTAGCTGAGCCAAATGTCTGTCCCCATAAGACACTGCACCTATTATCAATCTAGAGGTATCAAACTTTTTTTTTTAATGTTGCAAAAAATATTTTTTGATAACGTAGTAAGAAAAACCTGGAATCATTAATTGTCCAGAAAAGGATGCACTACAATTTGGGTATACAAATGTACTAAACTGTGGCACAATCCTTTCTGATCTGTTTTGACTTCAATAGCAGCTTAGAACTACTGGAAGCTTTTGAAAACTCCCTACCTAATTACTGTACCATCCACAGTAGCCAACTTAAGAGAATTAATTTATTACCATAAATGTATTTAAATGAAGAAGTGGAAAAAACCCATAACACTAAACCACTAAGCTTTCTTTAATTCAGACACTCTCCAATCGTATCGCAGAATCAGTAAGCTAAAATTAGTACCAACGTATTTGAAACCAGCTGCTGCATCTCCTCATTATTTTTTCTTTTGGAAAGCTAAATTTTAATGAGAATACCTACCAGCATTACCAGATCTTCCACTTTGTCACTTTAAAACACAAGGAAACAGATTTGCAACTGAAATTGTTTCACCTCTCTATCCAAGAATAACTACCTGTATTTTTGTATTCACTCACAGAGTACATCAGTCCAGTTTACTTTTTATCATAGCTATCCCACTTGTGCAGTGAAGGCATCCTACAGATCCCTTTTCATCAGTTCAAGGACTGCTTCAGTTCTCAGCACCCAGTAAATGTTAAATAAATTCATTCAATTTGAATCACAAGAAAACACCATATAAACACATCAATTTCCTTCCTAAATTCTCTGATCTATGTAACACACATAAACAGAGACCCTGGTGCTCTTCCTACTTCTGCCTTCTGAACCAGTAATAAATGTAGGAACAGAACCAAAGACCCCAAGCTCCTCAACAGCATGTTCCATACACCAGTGTGAATAGAAAGAGGATTTTTTGCTACTTCATTACACTGCTGTGTAGCCTTTACAGAAGCCATGGCTGAAAATGCTGGAAGCTTGCAGCCCAGGTAAGATGACAGCTACTCCATGGGTCAATCTCAACAGACAGAAGCAATACAATTAAGAGCTCAACTTTAAGCTCTAGCATATACTTTCTACTTAATTCACTCTTCCAAATCCTGTCACAGAGGGCTTTGAGTAATCCAGCCATCCCATTACTCCAGATATATACAAGAACAGCTATAATACAGTTAATAAAACTTTTTAAAAAATACATACATGCACACACTTAGAACTTTGTACAAAGGTTCTCCTCCCTGGTATACAGTCTAAGTTAATGAGAGGTTAGTAAAAGCAAAATCAGAAATCTGGTACAATTTTGTACCAGATATTCTTATGAACATGAAAAAAAGTTATTTCTCTGGGTCTAAAAGATAAAATGTGAAGACTAACAAAAATACACTACTTGTACCTCAGACTCTTCTGCTCCTTCCTTTTTTTTTTTTTTCCCTCCCTTTTCAGGGTGCAGCTCTCAGTCCTTCACAACATTTACACTGCAGTTAAACTCACAAATTGGGACTTCCTGTGTCCAAAACTCTCAACCTGGGACTTTTCTTCCTATGTTCAATGACCTTGAAAATTGTTCAACTGAAGAAGTCCCTCTGGAATTACACTAAACTACTGCTATTCTTAGCACATACAACACATGGTAAGTAAGCTGCATGATAAGCATCCAGGTAAATTCTCATTAGCAAGGTACCTCATTTCATAACACAAGTCAGTATACAACCCTGTCACAACTTGCCAAATGAAAATACCACCAAAAAAAGACAGTATCTGTTTGTAAAAGCTGAAAAGCTAAGTTGTTTTCATTCAGTGACTTCTACATTACAACAGACTCAGTTTGCCCTGTTCCTCATAAAATGATGTGCTTCCATTTCTCCACAGCTGTGGTAAGACTGTCAGTGTCTGTCATATGTGCTGCTCAAGATCAGTATGATGTGCTTCAAGGCCTGCACAACATCTGCCAGTTCTGAAGCTGTGCCTGGGACAGTCTTTGTTTTCCTACTCTGCCTAAGCAAGTCAAGTCAGGAAGACATTGACTGTAGCACAATCAGCTCATGAGTCACTTTTTTTTTTTAAAAAGCATCCTTCTTGTGTCAAAATTTTTGCTTCCAGATTTTTACCCTGAGTTTGCACATTAGAAAATTCTTCCATCCCACATTAAAAGAATAAAAACCCTGAAACATTGTCACGTTTTCAAATTCAATAGAGTTCAGTTCTCAAATCCAAGAGAGTTCAAGCAGCAGTCCTTCACCTAGCCCTTCCACACCCTTAAGAAGGGGCACTGAGGAATACCTTATAGCCAAACTATACAAATTTTACCATTCAAATTGTAGAATGATAGCTATTTTTAATACTTTTGAATGCTGCTACCACTGTTCATTTTCTATGGAAAAAGATGATAATTCCTTGTGGAAGTAATATTTTTTCATCCCAAGACCCAACATCAACTAGGTTCTTCTACTGAAAAAGAAGTGCCAAGAAAATGTTTACACAGAAGAAAGCCCAAGTTCTTGTCATCTCGCCATTTGCACAAATGCAAGAATTAACGGATAAGTTCATTTTCCTTGCCATTTCCTAGCAATTGCTCAATTCCAATCCACAAAAGGAATGCTGCAACTCAGACAATAATTAAAGATCAAGCACTGTTTGAACTAGCAAGTGGAATTCATTATCCGCTGAATTACTGAGTGAATAGAGTACATCCTTACATCAAATTACAAAAAAAATAAGGCATACTTCCATGAAATTGAATGGGTTTTTTTTTAATCCTATAGATTTTCCACATAGAGAGATTAGGAACAGTACATGAGTTCCGCTACAGAGCAAATAAGCAAATAAATACAGTTAAACATCTGATTACCCTAAGAGTTAAGAGATCATACAAAAACACCTAAGTGTAATATTTGTCCTGAAGCATAACACCTAACACTTAATATATATTTCATTATACACCATTGTTTTATTGTATCACTGATTTAGTAACTCTGACAAGCACTCTTACAAAGTTACAGCTAAGGTTCTGGTAAAACTGATGTGAAAGACAAAAATCATTGTAAAATATAGAGCAAAGTTATCTAACCTATGTTTGGCTGAACGAAGAACAGAACTAAAAATAAGCCTGTTTTTTATTCCCATGTTCCATTTAACACAGAATGCTTTATATGATATTAAGAAGCATGATCGACAGGTACTAGTTTATAATTCTTTTCATTATTAATTTTTTTCTGTCTACCAAAACTCAACTAACTGGGGATTAGGCCAACCAATTGTAGTAATTTCCCTTCAACAGAAGAATAGAAGCAGCAACTCACACAGGTTTAAACAACATGAGAAAAAATAAACTTCCAGCCATTACTAACTTTTCCTGTAAATCAGGAGGAGACAATTTTTAACACAAAAGGAAATACATAAGGACAAAAGATTGCCATTGAAACGCCAGGGGGGCTATGGGTAAGTGTGGCTATCTGTGCTTTCAGCCTGCACCCAAACTACTTTGCTTCATACAGAATGTAAGAGCTCCTTTCAGTTCTGAGTTATGTATCACAATCTACCTTATTCCCAAAGCACTGACATTAGCAGAAAACAGCTGTTTTTAGAGAAGTGCTCTCAAGTTTCTCCAGTTTAGATGCTCTCATGCCTTTAACTGGGAAAGGGCTGTTGAGCAGAAGGCATTTTGTTCTGATGTACAGATGAGGATTCTCTACTTTTATCTAAAACCATTTAACATATTACAAACCAAGAGCTACTGTTTCATACACACAAAGATGCCTGCAGTTAAACTGTGACTTCTGTACAGTGCTTACACTGTACATAAAAAAAGGTCTAAGAGTTCACTACCATTAAATGAATGTTTGAAACTGCATTCAGTACTGCTTAAATCCTTATTATGTCAAAGGAACTTGGAACAGCTTTGGAAGATGAAATCACCAAAAAGAGGATTACAATGTATGGAAACTGTTGCATGCATAGCAAAATTGAGTACTTGCAGCTGTGCAATGCTGTAGTTGCTGATAAAAAGCCTTGGGCTTGGACTCTAAGGTACTTCACCTTTCACTGACTTTATAATAAAAACAACTGCAAAACCACCTTTTTTTTTTTCTCCTTCATTTTAGCCAGTAGTAACCCAAACCAGGAATTTTTTATTAATGTTTCCTGAGGTCATGAACTTTTATTGACATATTAGACTGCTTGCCATGTAGTGTCAATGATCTGCTGATTAAAGGTCTCTCAAGTCCTGCAGACATTATAGACCATGACAGTTTAATTATCTACTTATTACAATCTGGTGTAAGATACTTCTACAAATTAACATTTTCTTCTTCTAAATTAGTCTTCAAATTTATGAAGACATTTAGAAAAAAGACTGAAAGACTTGAAGCTATCTATCGCATGATGGACTGAAAAGATGAGAGCATCACCACCACAAAGCTGACAAAAAGTATGACCTTCAGAACACATGTCTCAAGTTGATTATCATGAGTGTCTGGAAAGTAAGAGCCCATGGTCAGCGCTGTCTGACCAGGCAATGAGACAGCAGATACAACACCCAAGTTCTCAACATGGTTTAGCCACTGACCTGCAACAAGGCCCAGTACAGGTCATGTCCCTGACCCTTTCTCCCATTCTCTTTTGTCTTGCTTAAATGGACTGAATTCTCCAGAATGAGGCCTGCTGCAAAGCTGACAGTCTGGTACAATATCACTCCTATTGTACAGGCAAAAGACAGAGTAGTTTCTCAGGCTCAGCAAGGGTGAAAGCATCGGTGAAACAGTGGTTTCTTACCGTTCAATTAAGACTGGATCTGGGGTTTTACAATAGGTTATTGCTGGTTCACTTCCACTTCAACGTACAAGAAAATGTGAAAAAGCATTTTGCTAAGGTTTCATTTAAACAACACTACTGACACTCACTTGGTTTTAGCCAGACATTACTACAATGGGTTACAAATCCACTGTTTAATAGATGTTAAGTCCAAAAGACAATACTGAAAGAGAGAAAAGGAAGATAAATGCAGCTGTAATGGAGGGGCACTGCTGTCATATGATAAAAACATCTAGGAAATACCCACAGGAGATGAGCAGAGGCTCATCTTTTCTAGGGGCCTGTTTTAAACCATTCACGTCTGACAAACCATCAGCGTCAGGACATTAAAGGCTGTTTTGATATCTCTTAGGCACAGCAGACAGCTATACTTTAAAGATGCAATTACCTTGTCTGACAAAGGCAGACTTTTTTTTTTTTCTTAATAAAAACCTGAGAGTCCAAAGACAGAAACAAGTAAAGCAAAGAACATAAAAAGCAGGATAGAGGGGATTCGTGTGACTTGTGCTGTCTAGTTCCTTTTATCCTTGCCTGTCCCAATTAAAGTGCATTTGGGATCAACACAATTAAATCTAATAATGCCATGGAAGATCCTGAAAGAGCAAGGGCACTAAGCCTGTTTGCTGCAAGATGCATGTCCCTGCCCTTGCCTGAGTAATCTAAAGTGCTGACTAGACCTAGAGCAGCCCTTTGTGATGTTTCTGTTAGCAGACATCACAAATGAAAATCGGGGAACTCTGAGCTGGTAGGAGCTGGTATCACAAGTAGAGCCCATAGAAGGCAATGAAAATATGCTAGCAACAACATGAAAACAAAAGAACCCCCCAAACTTTTGCAGAAGCTCCTGTTAGTTTTCTGTGTGGCAATACTAGTCACCCATTATCTTCTCTGCTCCAGATTTACTCATCTGTTTTGTCCACCGAGTTCTCAGAAGAGGAGAAACTACAGTATGAAATGAGGTTTGGAGCTAATCCCTGTCCTGAGACTCTTCAGTGATAAAATGTTTGTTCTTTAAGGTTCTCAAACAATGTTACTAGCAATGAAGACCAAAAACCCGCAGACTTACCTAGAGTTCTGAATATGAATTACCACATTTCAGCAGCTGCTATTAATTGATTGTAATTTTAGCTTAGTATTTGCTGTGCAGTCCCAATGGTTTCTGTGTTTAAAAGATAATTTCAAATCAGAAGTTTCTGGGTCTCTATGTCGAGAGCTGAGGTTATTTTTGAGTAGGTATTTTGTTTTAATTGTATAAGTAAGCCACACTTCCAAATATAAGGACTTTTGGAAGTTTCACTTTTGCTTCCAAAACACCAACTCTGCTGATTCAAACATTTGTACTGTTTCCCATAGATGTCAGCAGTCACAGGACAAAGTAAAGTCTACATCAGATTTGCAGGGTAGGTAAATTTTATCAGATATGTGAACTAACAATTTTGAAGTGCTTGAAGGCTTCAAAAGGTAGTGTCTCCTTAAATACTACTCATTTTTTTCCCTTTACAGTCCTCTAAAGCATTTCTGGTAATGAGTAGGAATAAGAGGCAGATATAAAAAAGGGATTTCAGGCTGCTGCTGCTTTTTCAGCTTATAGGAGTAGACCAGAATCAACACGGGCTCCTAATCATAGCATAGGATTGTTTGGGTTGGAAAAGACCTTTGAGATGATCTAGTCCTATTGTTCTCTGACTCTGTCGAGTCTGTGACTAAACCATATCCCTCAGCACCACATCTCTGAGGCTTCAAAACATCTCCAGGGATGGGGGAATTCAACCACCTCCCTGAGCAGCCTGTTTCAGTCTCTGAGAACCCTTTCACAGGATCAGCTCTATGTATCACGTTTGCCATGTACCAAGGCGTATCTTTGGCAAGCCTTGCTTCACTTGAAAAAGCAACAGAGTAACCTTCATCTCAGATATTTATCATATTTCCACAATCAATAATGATCTGAAGAAAACCAAATAATAAATCATAGCTTCTTTTCCTTCTTTCAGAGGAGGATTACCATAACTACCAAAATAAACAAATACATATATACATCTGTCAGCTGTCATTTTTTTCTTTTATAAAATAAAACTTGACAGATCTTAGTAAGACTATTTTTATTTCATGCCCCAAGACTGCACTTCTCACAAGACTCCCACCACATTTTGATCAAAGACATTTCCCTGGGGACAGGCACTGCAGCTGTGCTATGTCCTGCTGAAACTGTCTTCATTGAAGTCAACATATAAAGTAAAAATCTTATTCCTACAGCAATATCCACCCATAAATTCTTGGCCACATTAT
Source organism: Ramphastos sulfuratus (assembly GCA_013399055.1). NCBI lineage: Eukaryota > Metazoa > Chordata > Aves > Piciformes > Ramphastidae > Ramphastos > Ramphastos sulfuratus. The sequence goes on from WBNM01002536.1 coordinate 82,257, forward strand.
CTGCAGTAAAACTATCTACTCTTAAGCATTCTGCAGGAATTTGAACTAGGACACTCTTGAAATCAGGTTTGGGTTTTAGTGACCCTACTAGGATGTAAACTTTGTTTTAGTTTTAGGGACTCTACTAGGATGGCACTGAGGTGAAGTGGGATGGGAATGAGGTGAAAAAGCTAATAAGATACTAGTTACCAATACCCTGATGTGAAAATTTAAGGATGTGATAAATAAGCTTTCAGGTCCTATGTCTAGCATCATTCAATATTTTTGTTAATGACAGGATAAAGAAAAGCAGCACATTTATTAAGCCTTTCTGTAACAGAATGGGACAAACCTATTTTAACAGAGTACAAAGATGTAGAGAGAATGAAATGATTCATTCAGTGGAGACGACATACAAGGAACTACTCAAAAGGCAACAGCATCAAGTGCAAAGTGCAGTGCAAAGAACAACTCAGTGCGTGACAATTCCTCAGAGAGTGATCCAATACAGGACTACTCAAATAGTTGACACTTTTTCAGATTCTCATCACATGTAAATTCTGCCCAGACTTCAAGCTCCCAGATATATACAAACACACTTAGAACAGGAGGCTGTCCCAAATCCCAAGTTCTTCCTCACTCCAGGACAGCAGCAAAACATTGCTGCAACTTCTGCCACAGTAATTATGTGCCTCTCTGACAAATTCAGAGTCACAGAATCACCGAAAACATACAGTTAAGAGAGACCTCAAAGATCACCCTGTCAAACCTTCAACCCAGCACTGAACAGTCAACACTAAACCATGTCCCTAAGCGCTAGCTCCACAGGCTGCTTAAACACCTCCAGGGACAGTGACGCCACCACTGCCCTGGGTAGACCATTCTAGTGTTTGAAAACCCTCTCTGAGAAGAAATATTTCCTGTACCTCTCCTGCCACAGCTTGAAACCATACTACATACCACTTCCTTACAGAGAGGGCATAATTTGAAAGTTAAAGAAGAAAGAGAGTAAGTGTTGTAAACACTTGTGATAAATGGTTAAGTTGAATGAATCAACAATAAAAAAAGCTATTGCAGAAAAACCTCACAAGCTTCATACAGGAGCAATATAGTCTGTAAAACACAGAGGGTAATCCTCATGCTACATTTAGTCCCGGTAAGGCTGAGCCAGGTGTTTACAGGTAGTTTTCGGCATTTAACTTCTACAAAGATATGAATCGTTTATAGTACCTAAGAAAACAAGTAAGTGATTGCTGCCGTGAATGGAACGCACAGCTTAGGATATTTACAAACACCGAAGACAGCAAACTGCTGTTTGTTACATGCTTACCTGATGCATAAACAAAATGGAATAATCTGTAGTCTGTGTTCACGACACAAAGAGCAATAGGCCAGTATTTAATCAAGGAAGTTTAACACGATATCTCATCTGAAACTTTTTAATCAGCTTCATCAGCTTCTCTGATGAGCCCCTGTCCTATTGCCTTCCTGAGGTCATAAACACAGAGTACTTCAGTCTTCCCTATATGAGCCATTACTAAATTGCCTCCCTATTCAACAACAGGCCCATATTTTCACTGAGCTTTCTTTTGCTACTGGTAAACTTGCAGAGGCATTTCTTGTTAACCATTGTGTCCCCAGCTAGCTTGCACTGCCCAAAAGTTGTGCCTTCTGTCTTTCCTATCCTTGCGTTTATTTCTTCCATGCTCTTTGAATTCATTAAAACCCCTTGTTTAGCCAAACATTTCCTTTCCCTGAAATTCCTAGTCCTCCTGCACAGTGGGATGATTTGTTCACAACTTCTCAATGAGTTTTCAAGCATGAACTAAAGATTACAAGACTTTGATTTGGCTTCAAAAAATCTTTCTTGTATTTTTCTGAGATGAAGTGACAAGCTACAAGATGAAGTTAAAAATTTTAAAGGCAAATAGTGCAAAAATTTGTAAAGATAAGTTATAACTGAAGCTACTATGGACCAGCTTACAAGCTGTCATTGTAATTATTTCACCACTTCTCACTTCATCTCCCACACCTTCAATGAATATGCAATTCTTTGCTTCTGAGCTTAAAGCTTTTCTAGGTGGCAAGAACAAGTTGAATGTGTTGGAAGGTTTAATGAGTGAGACTAAATAGTGCAAGCTAAAGACTAACAAAAGACCCCAATTTTAGCAGTATACACCGAGGATAACAATCCCTTACACCTCACAGTATACACTGAGGATAACAATCCCTTACACCTCAGCACTTTCAGTATTATAAAGGTCGCATAGCTCTTCCTCACTATAAAAGAAATGAAGATTTACTATGCTGTAAATGACCACTTTGAGAAACCTGGTGATACTATTTTTGTTTCCAGGTTGGAATGGGAGCTAGATCATGCCTCAGAATTGGCATTTCCTGATGATGTATCTCTCTCCTCCAGCTGTGACACATAATAGATCCATTCAGATCCACTTAAGAATCATGGACACTTAAGCCTAGCATTGTTAAACAGATTTTCATAGTGTGTAAATTCAAATTCCAACTACATGCCACTTAAAAACTTTTTCTCACAAACCTTGTACCTTCCACACAATACCACTGTCTAGAATAAAAGAAATATTAGTGCAGCTTGATTTATAATATGATTTTATTTTTAAAATAAGAATAAAAATCTAATTCCTACTGCTTAAGAGGCAAAGAAGTTGCACCAATGGGAGATCTGAGGGAACACACTACTGCAAAAGGCTGGCAACTGTCTCAGTATTAGAAAAGAAAAGTCCTCAAAACAGAGAGCCTTCAGCTCTTGAAGGTGTTTTTATGGACCTCAATTATTCCATTTTTCCACAAAGCTCTAGCAACTCATTACAGTTGGCTCTAGCTAATTTGTTTTTCATTACTTGATATGCTCAGTTTTGCTTGGTTCAGTTTTTATAGACAAAGAAAAAAATAGTAGTCAAAAATTCTCACAATACTAGCTTAAATTATGACTAGAAAAATAATAAAGTCTCTTATCTCAGGATGTAAGATTTTTCAAGGCTTGCACTGACAATGTCAGGTATCACCTTGCTGAGACTGTATTTTATCGCCCCCATCTTCCTGTTTGCATTAACAGATAAGAAAGCAATCTTGTTATGTCTAAGAGATCAATCCTCTCTTCAATGTGTATAGCACATCTTAGGAAGGGCAAATAATTGCAAGCAAAAATGTATGTCTCATCACCACAAAGCTCTTTATAGGAACAATAAATAATTAATAAGCATCCAATTACTGTTTGCAACCTGTTAAGCAGCAAGGGAATATATGCAACTTCCACTCTGTGTTAAAAGGTCATTGACACAAAAGCTGTAGCAGTAGAGAGCTCATGTCTATATGTTCTGGGAAAAGGTTTCCTCATTGCTGGATCCCAGTGATCTTCCTGAACTCCCAGGTCTTCCAGCAAGGTCTGTAAATGGATTCAGGAGAACAACAACGATTCCTGCTGACTGGAGGCACCCTACTCCCAGCCACTTGCGTCTCAAAGCAAACAAATTACAAACACATAATACTAACACACTGAACAGTAATTTTGGAATTCTTTGGGGTGAAGGACCAAAACAAGTGTTCCAGCTGTTCCCAAAACCAAACAAGTCAACAAGCATTTGTGTGGTCTCACAAAGATAAATGTTGTGCCTCTAACTTAATTTATATGCAAATAGTAATTAAACAAGTTACAGAATCACCAACTGATCAAATCCAGAACAAAACACATCTCATTCCTAAATGAGCTTCATCTAAGACATGCACCAAATGAAAAAGGGACTGAGATTTTAATGCAAGATTTGGGTACTCATTGGTCCAATGACAAGCCAGATCTCTACATGAAAGGAGGAGTAGAACTTGAGAACACTGAAGTAGTACATGTACAAAAGATCAGAAGCATTCCCGTTACAACGGAGAACTGAAGTTATTCATAGCATTGGTTTAGAAATAATGATTTTTATGATCTTGGAATACCACTGAACAGATGTTCAATAAAAATCTCTCCGTTCTGACAATAAATTGAGAAGGAGAAAACCCCCATAAACCCCACATCAAAATCTAGGGGGAAAAAAAAAATACATACACAGTAATTGAGAGCTGAGACAATTCTGTGGAAATGCACTGAGATTTCAGTGTCTTCAGTCCTGAAGCATGTATATTAAACACCCATTATTGTTCACATTGCTTTTAGTAGATGCAAACAAAAACTGAGACAAGCAGCTACACAGAGTACTGACAGCAAAGCAAGGCAGAAGGGGCTGAAGAACAGAGAAACTGAGACCCACCATGAGAAAATGCAGTTTTATGGCCAGAAGTGCTCAAGCAAGAAGCTACTCATTGCCAGCTAGCATTTGGGGGATTCAAGGGCTTCCATCGATCAACTGCACTGGAAGCAGCTACAGCATTACACAGGTAAGCAAAACCAGCACTCTGCTATTGTCTCAAGAGTAGCTAACTTTGCTGGTTCGGAATGATTCTACTATTAATCCTCAGGTAGTACACTACTAGAGAAACAGCGTTTAGCAATGAGCTAAAAATTCAAATAGGTAATGTGAAAGAACATTTTGAAATGTTTAATTCTTTTTTTTAATTACTTGGAGAATAAGACATTTTACTATCCTGCAGTGGTCCTAGCAACTTTAAAAAAGCTTCTTACTCAGATAAAGAAATCAACACGTTTCTTTAATGGATTATCATGAGTTATCACCAGAGTAATCAAGAGTCCAGTTGCTTGGAAACTTGCTTAGGATGCTAGAGATCTTGTTCTGTTCAACTACTCAATTTAAGCCAAAGGTTGAATCTGATCTGAATCTCTTACACAAGACAGAGTAAGAAAACTAACCATATTACTACTAACCGAGCAAACAATTTCATATTGGAACAACAAGGAATTTAGGAAAATGTTTTCCCCTAAAAAGTAAAAATTAGATACTTCCTTGGTAAAGTAAAACAAATTGGCATTTCTTAATAGGTTGTCACTAAGTGGTTGACCTTAGAACAATAATTTTATTATTGCTAAAATTATTTAATTTGGTAATCTACAAAGGTTATCAAAGAGCCTTTTCCTGTCCCCATCCCAAAACCCCAGAGTACTTCCCTCATCTGTGCTTTCACAGGTGGATGAACAGTTCCTGGGATCCTTGCCTGGACTGACACAGACCCAGCAAGCAGAAGTCTTTGATCAGCTTCCAGCTGACTGTTGGAAAGGATTTGTTCAGGGCTCACGCTGTTGTAAAACAGCATGAAAGAAAGTTACTCTGTGCACAGGGTCACATGAGACACCCATTTTCAGAGAGTAATGACCTGGCTAACACAAGCTCCCTCTACTACTTTGCAGTCCAGAGCTGCTCTTGCTATGAGGAACTTTCTTGTAACTTACTCAAGGAAAACTGTCAAAGGTCAGACTGACTCATTCACCACAGAGTAAGTGTGGTGTCCCAAAGGAACTCAGTACTTCCACAGCTGAGAAACTGTAGTGGCATTTACTGAAGTACTTTTGCTGCTCTATTTCCTATAATTACTTCTTCAAACCTTAATCTGTTTTGATTGGTATAGGTCCATAGCTAGCAAGGAAACTATCAATGCTTCCTTTGGGGAAAGCTGGGATACAGCTTCACACAAAGAGGCTTTTAAATAAGAAGTACACTTTGCAGACAAATTGGCTGGTGCTCAATATATACTTCTATTTTTTGTTAGCACCACTTAAAATATTACGTTAGCAGGATTCTGTCCCTCTCCACTTTAACATCTCCTTAATCTTGGCCAAGCTACTTAACATCATCTGTATCTGAACTCCTGCCCTGCATATTACCTTCACTAGACAATTTAGGATTAGTATGAACACAAGAAAAGTAGCAAGCCAGGAAAAAAAGCCTTCTCCTTGTGCCTTCCCCTTAAGATTATGCTAGTCAAGGAGCAACCTGTGGCTTGTATGGACCTGGCAAATTGCCATTTGGACACACAAAGCAGATGGGTTATGAGTTACTGGATACTGAAAGGCTTAGACAAAGAGGGAAGAAAGGACATCGTTAAATCCACTGCTGAAAATCCTCAACAGAAGGCAACCAGACTTGCTAGCAGGCAGTTCACTTTTGTATTGGATCAACAACACCACTGGTGGTTCAAAGGCTGCTACACTGATACTGTCTCAGTTCTCCAACTCATTTCAAGTCCTAAAAATTGTCTTCCAGCAATCTGCACAACTTAAAATCATAGAATGGTAAGGTTGGAAGGGACCTCAAGGATCATCTAGTTCCAAGCCCCTGCCCTAGGCAGGGACACCTCCCACTAGTACAGGTCACTCAAGGCCTCGTCCAACCTGGCCTTGAACACCTCCAGGGAGGGAGCAGCCACAATCACCCTGCCAACCTGTTCCAGTGTCTCACCATCCTCACTGCAAAGAACTTTCTCCTAACATCCAGTTTCAAACTCCCCTCTGCCAGTATAAACCCATTGCCCCTCGTCCTGTCATTGCAAGACCTTGTCAATAGTCCCTCCCCAGCATTCCTGGAAACCGTCAGATACTGGAAGGCTACTACAAGGTCTCCTCAAAGCCTTCTCTTCTCCAGGCTGAAGAGCCCCAACTCTCTCAGCCTGTCCTCACAGGAGAGCTGCTCCAACCCTCGGATCATCTTCATGGCCCTCCTCTGGACCTGCTCCAACAGTTCCAAGTCCTTCCTAATTTACTCAAAAGTCATGTGAGGAACCACCAAGGTGACAGGTGAAGAAATTGGGGTAAAACCTTGGATGAAAGCCCGCAGTCCCTCCATGGCAGACTACAGGGTAACATGCAGTAACAAATTTCTTTGGGCAATATTAATCCCTTCAGACAGAGATTGGAGGAGTAAAACACAGGGAGTCTGTGAAGCCAAAAGAAGATAACCCCAAAAGAGGCAGATGTAAGAGAGAGATGGCATTTTCAGCTTTATCTCACTTGATTGGGCAGAAGCACACATCACTTGGACCTTTTGTCTAAAGCAAGAGAAGACTGGAGATGGCAAGTTTAAAAAAAAAAACAAAAACAAAAAAACCCTAGACTAAAGAATAAATTCACCCAAGAATTTATGTGAGACTAACTAAATCCCTGCACTATTTCTGAAACAGAAGATGACATAAATGCCTGGCTACTCATGAGTAATTATCACAGCTATTTTAAAAAGATTTGTTAAGAGAATTTTGGTTGTTATATAATTATCCTGTGGGTCACCATCTGTCTTTAAGTCTTCATAATATTAAATGTATGTTGTTTCCACCAACTGCTATAGTAGATCACACATTCTCATCCTGCATACATGCTGCAATGTAAGAAATCTATTCATATCACCTGGAATATAGCAGAGCCAAATATCAAGCAGTGCTCTACTTGGCAGTTTCTTCTGAAAGCCAGATCCCCTCCTCCCATGTTTGACTAATAACTCAGTCACTGAGTTATCATACATAGCCTCACCCATTGCTTTGCTCCAGCTTTATTTGGACCACAGAGTTACATTCAGCAATATTAAGGGATGCTTTGGTTATTCTTAGCTTTATTTCTTTTTCCCCCTTCTCTGTTTTTCAAGTTCTGTAAGAGGATGTGCTGGTTTGAGGTTAATTGGAATATTTTAATAAAAAAAATTAGATTATAGGCTGCGAAAAGAAAACAATGGTGATGTCTACTTCACTTATAGTCTTGCTGAGATGTGTAAAAACAAGGACACAAATACAGATAAGGGAGAGAGTCTCTCACTCTCTGGGAGCTGGAGCATCTTCTGACCTCTCTGCTGTGTAACCCAACTCATCTCTTTGCTTCTAACCCCCCATGCCGATCCTCCAAACTCACCTTGCACATAAGGAAAACCCTGGGGTAAGGTAGAGGGGTGGAAAGAAGGTGGAAGGGTGGTTGGGAGCCCCTCCTGGGGACTGTGATTTCTGGGAGGGATGTTGTGTTTCTGTATTACCTTTAACTTGTATATTTCTGTAAATATTCCTGTCTATTGTGTATATCTCTGCTTGTACATTGTGCTAAGCTGTCAATAGAGCTTCAGTCCTTAACTTCTAGCCAGCGCAGTCTAGTCTGGGTGATTTTCATAGAGGGGGGGGGGGTCAGGTAACTCCCAAACCATCACAAAGGACAAAACTCAGAACTTTAACTGTTCAAAGAGTTTCTCTGTGGCAGGTTCCCATACCACTGCTTTGTCCAAAGTGTTACTAGTGAGAACTCCCAACACTGCTCATAGTTGAAGGCAAATATTCATTTTCTACCCAAACAATATTGCAGATGTAAGCCAAAGGGTTTCTGAATTATTGGTGAGAAAGAAGAGGACAGCACATCTAGCACTTCCTCTTGTACTGATCGAGTAGGTCAGCAAAAGTTTGAAAATTACTGTTTGAGCAGTGGTACAAGAACTGTTGCTAAGATATGTCATCTTTCAGGCCACTAGGGGATAGAACATGACAGATTTTGCACAATTCAACTTACGCTGGTGATTTACATAGAATCATAGAATGGTAAGGTTGGAAGGGACCTCAAGGATCACCTAGTTCCAAACCCCTTGCCATAGGCAGGGACCCCTCCCACTAGCACAGGTCCCTCAAGGCCTCGTCCAACCTGGCCTTGAACACCTCCAGGGAGGGAGCAGCCACAACCTCCCTGGGCAACCTGTGCCAGTGCCTCACCACCCTCACTGTAAAGAACTTCCTCCTGAATATGCCTTGCTATTTCAGGAGGGAAGAGAGAAAAAAAGTCAACCCAAAATTAATGGTTGAATAAAAAAAAAAAAAAAAAAAAATGCATGGCTATCCTCTCCAGAGGCAAGACCACATACAACAAAAACATGAAATAGAATCCTTTACCCCTATCTGTGTGTAGTTTTCAGTACAGGAGCCCTCAGAAACAGACTGCATCTAAGCATGGAGCTAACAGCGCTGCTGACAAGTGGAAGTTAAAAACAAACCACATTTTACCTAATAAATCCAAACCTCTGCATCAAGTCTATGTTAGTATTTCACTTCCACCACCACCATGCCCCCATAAGCAAAGGGGACATAACATGAGTTGTCACAGCCATAAGGCAGTAACAATGCAATCAGCTGAGGTGGGCTGTGCCTCTTTTGAACTGCTTACAGAAGGAAGAATAAACTCAAACTGTCCAACTGAAATAGGCAGAATGACCATTTTTTGAAGTGGTGACCAACAACTGAAAAAAAACTGCCAGATATAAAATAACCTTAATTTTAAAAATTGAATAAACTGTTGATTTGGCACAGTACTTGAATTGTTAATGCTAAAACTCAGTACAGGTCATCCAAATTCAAGTCCAAAATTTGAGTATCAGCTTTTAAACAAATGTGCATTACAATGCACCAAAACCACATGAATTAGAAGAAACAGCAGTAACAATTCCAACACTGGAGCATTTAGGCAAGAGGTACAAAATGTGTCTTATAAAGAGCCACATGTGCTGAAATTGTCTTCACAAGCCACCAACTTCAGGTTTAAGAATTAACACAATACTTGCTTTGCATAGCCACGGACACAATTAAAGTAGCATTCTGTTCAACTGAGAAGGAAGAACACAGTGTCCTTAGCAACAGCACTCAGCCTGGTCTTGTTTTGATGGACCAAAAGGAAATTACAAATGCAAAACTCAAGGATGGAACCGGAGGTGTCTCCATACTGAGCCTCTCCATCTACTTATAGTGCTTTCCGTCCAAGACAAGTCAACTTGACACGCTAGTTTCCACTGGAGTCTCTGTTACTGGCTTTGGGTGGGCTAAAACCACATCATCTTTCCTGATACGATCCAGCAAGTCTTGCTACATCAAATACGGAGATCGGCAGTAAAGCAACAGAGTGGCTTTTACCCTCCCCCATCCCTAAGCTGTGGAGATGTGTTCCTTAACGGCAATTCCCAGACCTAAGCCTGATTAAATCAGTCTGAGCTTCCTACTAGGACACTTGGCCTCAAGCGACCCTTTGTTTTCTATAGTGTTGGGCTGCATGGAAAGGACCAACTGATCAGTCTGCTATCTGGAAATCTACTCTATTAAGATATGCCTCTGGCAAATATCAATCTATTCCTTCTTTCTTCTCAGATTGAAATAAGCTTGCAATTGGTTTGTATTCCACCACTCCAAGAGTGAGACAAATGGAAGGCAAAACTTGTGGAAGAAGTTTTTCAAACCCTCTCCAACCTTCAGCATTCACTGGTTAGAGCTCTTAAATATTTAATGGCAAAATAGCCAGGTAGAATTTCAACATCTCAACTGATAGCATATTTTGCGCTTATGGTTCTCCATAGTAGTCAGAATAGATGTACTTCCAGTGCACCTGCAAACTGCTTCACAACATCACATTTTAAGAACTCAGACACAAAGTACACATGTTCAATACTTGAAAATACTGTAACCTAAATGTCTAAAATAATTTCACCTGCAAACAAGTTGCTTGCTGACAAGGCAGGGGGAAAAAGGCACAAACAAACCAAAACAAATATAAAACTCCAAAGACAAAAATCATCTGCAAACTGACACGCTTTTTTTTCCAAACATCTTTGCTTTTGATGCTAAGTTTCCCCATGGTAATAGCTTTCTGAAAAGGTATCATTTCTGAGAGACTCCTCTCTTTGGTTACTAGCCAAAATAAGAACCCCAACAGTAGATACACCACCCAGAGCAAGAGGTATCTACTGATGCCATAGTGCGCATCATAAAACCACTGAAGAAGCTTTACAATTGTGAAGTGATCATAAAAAACTTGCTGAAGAGCAGTTTTGCATATCACATTACTTCCACTGGATTCCATGAAGCAAAGCCTCTGGATCTGAAACTCTTACGAAATTGAACAGAAACTGTAAGAAGAGGAGTTCAGAGAAGCCTATTCCTCTGCCTGCTGCTGCTGTCTCTTCCCAGCCAAAGAGTCATCCTGGTAAAGCAAAGCAGCAGCAGAGCACTCTGGGGAGTGCCAGCTTGGGGCAGCTCCCTTCATGGCAATAAGGACATGGGCACTGCATAACCTCTGTATTAAAAGCTTGATCTTCAGTGTCAATATACAGAACTCAATAAAAAAGCAACAGACTGAAAACACTGTTGTGCCCCAATGCGCAAATAAAATCATCTCAAGTAAATGAATACCAGGGAACAACAGCTAGACTCAGCAAAAAAAATCCACTGTTAGAAAGAGATGATTTCTTTATCATTAGCTGCTATAAATATATTTTGATCAGCACCTGTTTCCTGATCTTCAGGTTGCTTTGTTTCCCTACAGATTATTCCAAGTGGAAAACAATTTATTTGAAATGCAACCCATGAAGGAAAAAACAACACGTTACAACTCTGAATCCTAGTTCTTGTGAAAGGTTTTTAAACCATCCACCTAAATTCACTATTAAACTGTCATGTAGAATAGGCTTTCAACAGCCTCAGTGCCAGTACATCTCACACAATGAAGTAATTTCTAGCAGACTCAAAAGTACAGCTTCTAGGAGAAAATATTAAGATAAGGTCTCACTCCAGCTGCTCAGAACAACCCACTCACTATAAAAGCAAGAGTGCTGCCCTTTTCACATACAAGTAGTTCTGCTGCTCTTTTATACAAAAAACGAGTTCTACCATATCACTCCTCCCAGTAGTGCTGATTTTTTCCCTGAGATGTGCCAAAACCCTCAGTAGAGCATTAATAGTGGTTAGCGAAGGTGACAGCAGACCTTCGTGGGTATAGAGAAGTACACCTAACCATATCTGAAGGGGAACTCAAGATCATGAACTAGCAACAAAAGAACCTTTGCAACAAGTACTTTATCATCCACTCCAAGAGCATAGGGTCGTAATTCATTGCAGGCAGAGCACATTGCTAAGAGCACGACAGGAATGCAGTATTTGAAACGAAGCAAAAAATACTGGCAGGGAGTGACACCTGAGTGAGCACAACTATTAACCATCTTATGCTCAACACAGAGGCAGAACTCAAAGATTGTACATTATCACCAGTAGGTTTGGGCATCCCCATCCCATTCAAAGAGCTAATAAAAAAAAAGTCAACAGGCTGTCCACCAGTTATGTAGAGTTTCTCTTGGCAATACTCATGCATTTCATAAGTGTGTTACTTAGTGGTGATGAGGCAAACATTTTAACTGCTCAAGAACGAGCATTAATCTTCCAAGTTACTAGTTGACAACCACATTGCCACACCTAGATGTTGAAATATGCTACCTGAACACCATGTGGATACATATGAACTTCCATACCCATCTTCTATTTACTTCATTCAGGGTGTGTGACCTCATATTTCGCAAGACAATTCAGAGTAGGGCATTCTCAACTACTATTATCTATTTCTTTCTTACTATTTCAAAGCTATCATAGAACAAGAGGTCACAGTCTCAAGCTGTGCCAGGGGAAGTTTAGGCTGGAGGTGAGGAGAAAGTTCTTCACCGAGAGAGTCATTCCCCACTGGAATGGGCTGCCCAGGGAGGGGGTGGAGTCACCGTCCCTGGAGGGGTTCAAGGCAGGTTTGGACGTGGCACTGGGTGCCATGGTCTAGTCTTGAGGTCTGTGGTAATGGGTTGGACTTGATGATCTTTGAGGTCTCTTCCAACCTTGCTATACTGTGATACTGTGATTTATCATTAAGGGTGATGAATCCTGGAGCAGGCTACCCAGAGAAGCTGTGAATGCCTCGTCATTGGAAGATGTCCCTGCTCATGGCAGGGAGTGTTGAGCTAGATGATCTTTAAAGGTCTCTCCAAACCCAAACCATTCTTTGATCCTATGATTGTGGTTACATGCCAACAATGTCATCTACACTGCAGCAAATTCATAATTTTAATTCTTTCAAGCTCAAGTTAATCCAGTATAGAGGTAGGACCTTCCTGCCCTATCCCACTCAGCATACATCCAGTAATCACTGTGCAAGCTAGAGAAAAATCAAACAGTGATGGAATCCTAAAATGAATGCCTCAGAAGTTACAGGTCAAAGTAACCCAAGCCACACACTACCCTGCAGGTCACTCACTCAACTCTATTTCTAAGGTATAAAGTAAAACTGCAGGTTGCATTTGGCAAAAGTTCAAAGCAAGATGCAAAACAATGCTGAAGTTCAGAGATCTACATGCGACAGAGAACTGCTGATGTACTGAGATGAAGCAACAAAATAAAAGCTCATTGTGTAATTACACTAATACCCAGCAATTTACTTAATGGAAAGGAGCTATTACAGAGTCCTGCAGCAAGCAGCTTGCATTAAAGAGAGAAAAACATAGCTGAGGACAAGCTGGAACAACAGGTAGCTAAAAAGCAACTAAAGCTAAGTAGATTTGGTACTTCTGTTAAAAACCACAACCTTCAATAAACTTGTCAAACATCCACCAATTATCACATCTACATACAAAAGAAGCTTTTGGCTTTTTTTTTTTTTTTTACAGTTTCTACCATTTCAAATTCACTGCACCACTGCATGTAGCTAGCAAGCAGAACATAGTGACAATAACACAGAGCAACACTCAATTTCCTTACACAGGATCAACTGATCCTGACTTTCCTTTCAAAGATGACATGTGTGTACATAGTGGTGTCCTCTCTGGGTGGGATTTAGTCTGTGCTTTTACCAATAATTTTTCCATTAGCAACAAATCTTTGACCTCAGATCTTCCTTCTATTTCTCATTCATGTTCTACTCTGGGGACAGAGGCTGTTTTTCCCTCAAGGTACTAGCACTAGTCTTTCCTCAGCTGTTCTCTAAATTGGAACTACAAATCATGTCATTTCAGAATTAAATTAATAAAGATATTAAATTTTAAAAAGGCTCTATGTAGTTTTGCAACCTATATAATTTCACCATTTCAGTTCAGAAACCTGTCAACCAACATTTATGCCAGCGCAATTAATAGTGTCACCTACCAGCAGATGGTGGTTTTGCCACCAAGACAGTCAGTCACTTCATATTACATCTAGCCAAAAGTCATCGAAATTTTTCTGAAAGTAAGGATGATCCTCAAACTAAGTAAGCATCATTAAAGCAGACAGGATTTTCTATTTTGCTCTTCAAGGAGTTACTGAATGCGACTAGAAAAAAATGGAAAAAACAATATTACTATTGTGATGGTTTGGGAGTTCCCTGCCCCCACACACTTGTAAAATGACCCAGACTAGAAACTCAGCCAGCTGGAAGTTAAGAGATGAAGCTCTATTTACAGCTTAGCACAATATACAAGCAGAGATATACACTATATACAGGAATATTTACAGAAATATACAAGGTAAAGGTAATACAGAAACACAACATCCCTCCCAGAAATCAGAGACCCCAGGAGGGGCTCCCAACCCCTATACCTTACCCCAAGGTTTGCCTTACGCGCAAGGCGAATCTTTTTGAGGATTGGCCAGGGAGGATGAGAAGAAAAGTAGTTAGTGAAATTAACTGGCAGAGAGGAGAAGCCAGAAGCTGCTAGACAGCCCCAGACATTGTGCCCCAGAGACTGCTACAAGCCCAAGTGGCTTATCTTTGAGTTATTTTTCCTAAAGATCTAAGCAAGCCTATGAGTGAAGTAGACATCACCATTGTTTTCCTTTCACAGCCTATAATATAATTTTCTCTATTAAAATATTCCAATTAGCCTCAAACCAGCACAACTATACAAATATTTGTCCCAATACCAGAGTCCTTTGAATTAAAGCAGCAGACATATCATTCACACTTCACCGATGTTGTGTGGATCTGTTCTGCAAAGGACTAGAATATACCTGACAATGATCCAGATGCAACATTTAAGCATTTATTTTGTATACACAGCATGCCACACAGCTGAAGTTCTAATCAACAGATCAGAGACATCAATGCTAAACAAAACAAAAAGAAACATCACACTTGAGAGCAGTCCTTACTTCCTACTCCTTATGCCACCATGTTTCAAAGCCCTTCAAGACCCTAGAGAGAAACCTATTGAGGAAAGTCACCTTTTCTAGCAGCCACTACCACATGCAATTCACTCCATGCTATGGGACTCAACTGACACTACAGCTATTGTGAGAATACACTGCCGCACTGTCAGTGCCAGTTTACATCAATCTGGGACAGCTGCAGTCAATACTTGACACTGCTCTTTTAGCTGGCCACCAGTTTCACTCTCTCAGAAGACCAGGTTTCCAAAACCTTGGAAAAAAGCTAACTTTAGCAGTGATGAAATATCTGTTAAGATTTCAGCATCTCCCTGGACAAGGCTGCAGTACCATTGTCCAAAGTGCCCAACTAGCTTCTTCATAGTCCTTCTCCATAGTCCCTGTAGATGTAGGCTAGGAATACAACTCATGGAAGCAACCTGCAAAGTACACTTGGGTTCTCCTTTTCAAGTTACAGTTGGTAACAAGCAGAAGAGGAAGTAAAGGGAAATTATCCTGCAATACGTTCACCAAGGTGGAACAACATTTGGAGTGACTGTTTCTTTACGTGCACATCTGCCTCTTCTATTTCGGCATACAGCCCAGATCTTCAAAGCTGAACTTCTTTAAAACAGGGGAGAAAAGAAAAACTGATAAAATTGCCTATGCTCCTGTCATTAAATGTACAATGAAAAGATGTGGGAAACTAAGTTTAATCATAGCTTTCATATAAGTGTGAGAGCTGCTCTGATATTTCCACTGTGCCATGAAACAGGATGACTCCAACATACAACAGCAACTCCTCTACATGTTTTTGGCTTTTATTAGAAGAACTGATTTGAATAACAATAACCAGATGCTCTAGTTATGTAATGAACTCTTAAAATAGTCCCACATGCATTTTCTACAACAGCTGAGATCTTGCTCCAAGTGACACATTTGCTTGTCCTACAGCAGAGTGCCTTTACTTTGCATTCATATAGACAATCAAATATTGCTTTACCATACTTGGGAGTGTTTCTGTTTGCATACAAATAGTCTGAGACCATTAAAGGATGTGTATAACATGTGCTATTAAGAAAAAACCCACTAAGTTAAACAAAAGAGAAAGTATTACAGATGCAACAGATGGGAACGCTTAATGGAGAAACAAAAATTACAGCCCCCTATTTGCAATTGTCACTTTGATCATCAGGAACTCCTGCTTTCTCCCAAAAAGTGACCAGAAGAAAGGCAATAGAGCTTAGGGAGTGGAAGGTGTTGAGCACTTCTACAGAAAGCAACTTGTAACAGTGTTAACTAATGTACTTAGGGAATAGAAGTCCTTGTTGACAAATTATGTTGGAAGATTTGCAACAGTCCCTGCTCATGGGCTTAACTCAATTCCAGCTGGAATATCAAGAAAGATCCTCCCTGTCAGATGCTTGGCCTTTCCATTTTTGCAGTTATATCTGATGCATCCATGGGTGTTAATAACTGAATAGAGGCAGCACAGAATTCTTCCCAGTACTCTCCCACAGTGCATAGGGGAACAGTAAAGTAACCAGTAGTTCCTCATGAACACTTGATTCATTCATGTCAGGTATTCATCATGCCAGCAGGTAACTGGCTTGGACCATATAATCTAGATGTTTTACTACTTCAAGACGTCTACAACATGGAAATCTACTTTTTATCTCCCTCTCTCCAGTTCTTACAGTTGAAAAACTATGCCTTAAGTGTGTGATAACTATGGCTTTTAACAGTTTGTGTTGAAACCTGAAGTTGTTTGTCTATTATGGAGTCTAGCTGTTGAGAAAGACTTATTTGATGTGGCACTTGGTGCCATGGTCTAGTCTCGAGGTCTGTGGTAATGGGTTGGACTTGATTGTCTTTGAGGTCTCTTCCAACCTTGCTTATACTGTGATACAAAGTCAGCCAATAAGATCAACAATTCCACTGGCACACAGCGCTTGCAAGAGGTTAAGATCACATTATGTACAGCTCCTTTTATAAGAACTTGGATCAGTTGGAGGAATTCAGTAAGTAATGTGCATGTCTTCAAATCTGGTTTCATTTTGCCCATGTTCACTGGTAACCAGTGAAGAGGTGCAGTGGCTTAAAATACGCTCAATTCAGAGAAGCTGGCACATGAAGAGCTCAAAAACTTGTCAAGTCTTCTATAATGAGCAGTCGGCCACCTTCTTCATCAAGCACAAACAGCAACTCATTAACAGCAGGTGATGGTGGTATTGAATATTCAGAGTTACCTGTTTTCTTTCCACTATGTAAAACCACTTGGTAAGTCACATAACCACCGTCTGATTCATTTGCAGAACTCACCATAGGGAATGTGGACCTTCCACTCAACCCCAAGAAGGGTTTTTTCTTAAGAAAAACAGTAATTTTGTTTCCTTCACAAAATATGCTTTGTCTTAAGAATCAACGTGAAAGGATGGTGTAGATGTGGAACTTAGGGACATGGCTTACTGGTGGAGTTGGCACCATTAGGTTTATGGTTGGACACAAGATCTTAAAGGTCTTTCCTAACTTGATTGACACCAAGATTCTGTGACAATCTTGGATACCTTATCTTTGTAAGGCAATATGAAGATGACTGTACTGCTACTTTCTCACCACCAACACTGTAGTTGCTCAGAGCTAGACCAAAAGCAGCTGCATACACTGCACAACGGTAATAACCAGTAACAGGTAAGCAACAACAGAGCAACTCCTCTTGGTAGAGCTATGAAGAGCTCTCTACAACAACCAATAGCAGCCCCACATCACAGATTCATGGCTTTATGATCTAGGAGGCCTTGCTGCTGCCAGAGGGATGGATGCGCTTCTAGACTGCTGGAGATGTACTTCATCAGGACTTCAACTCTGCTCCAACCTTCCTTTACCCCCGTTTTACACTAAAGACTGTGAGTTTATTAAAAAAAAGAACAGGCTACCACACTTGAACAAGAGCTTTCCCTGTAGTTTATTATCAGAAGGTGTTTAGCCTTTTGAAAGTTCTAACCCTCAGGGAAGGCAGTGAGCACGCATTATATCTGCGCTACTGGCAAATACGGACAAAGAATTACTTCTGCTGGATCCCAAAACCAAAAATAACAACAGATGAACCCAGCTTCATTCCCTAGCACATCCTCTTATTTGCTTACCTTTCTAGAAGGCTCACAATAACACACAGTTATTGTTAGTTACCTGTCCTTCCCTCAGGAAGGAGATATAGTCATGCAAGACAAAGCTCTGGCTATATCATGGAGTTACATGACTATGTCTCATCCTGCAACTATTCCCTTCTCATTGCACTGTGGAGTAAGAGAAAAGGAACTGATCAGAACAGCAGCTAAAAAGATCTGGAACAACACCAAGGAAGAAATGAAGTATCAAATTATGGAGATGTAAACAAGCTATCTGTCTCCTTAAGCAACACGGGGGCAGGATCACCCACCCACAGCAAGGCCCAGTGCCACACAAACCACACAGCTCACAGCACACAATTGTGATATCTGTGACTTAGGTACTCAAGAGACTGACACCACATGCTACACACAGTTCAGAAATAGAACAAATCGTAAGAGATACAGTTTTAAGTTACCTGCATCATTGATGATTGGTCCCTATATGACAGTTTTTGAAGCTCATGTAGGAGCCCAAGTGGAACTGCACAGCACTTCTACAGATATTTGTGTGCCTTGATCATACTACCAACACTTCACACATCCCTCTTACCTTTCCCCTCCTATTTGCTCAATGTTCTCAAACCTCAATACTACTTCTCCCACCTTTCTCATCATTTAACCAGACAGTTCAATCAGTGAGAAAGTTTCTGGGGAGTTTTCCTTCACAATTCACTAAGATCCAGCAGTACCAGTCCCAAAACTGCTGCAGTTTCAAAATTAACATTGTAACAATTAAACCTTTGTAATGTTGAAACAACAAAAAACTACCCCACTAGCTAAAACATAAAACCCACCAGACAACCACACAGAAAAACCACAACAGCACAACAAATGAAAAACAACTTCTACACCTAAAAAACGGTTTTCCACTCCTCTCTTGACCTGCTCAACAAATGCCATTTTCTGAAGTTCACTTTAACCCCCAAATCTGCATCACTGTTTGGTTTTTTATTACCTGGAATGGAGACCCTTCTAGAAATATGAATCTGCATGGTGCTCTGCAAGAATGACAGATGCAACCACTTATTAGTCATTCAGTTTCTTTTAGCCTTGAATGGGTGTATATATAGGAGTTATACTAGATAAGCCATTACAACAGAGATACTCCTACTGAGGGAAAATATAAATACAGTGAAGAGTCGCACAGCAGTGTGAAACACACCCTTGTGCTATTTTAGTTAATAAAGATATTTTTGAAAACTCCAGCTCTTTCCCCTTTAAAGCCTTTCACCTACAAAAGAACAATGCTTCAGACAGGCAGCAGTCTCCATATAATAGCTGTTCTGTACTATACCAGGGCGTTTGTCTCCTAGGAAACAAGCAAAGGGGGGAAAAAAAGGGACAAAAAAGTATCCAGTACATTAAATATGCAAATAAACTAGGTCACACCAGTCATATTTCACTCAATGGTGCAAAGAATCCACAATTCATAATTTGGAATACAGGGTTAGTTTTTCAGTAACTGCTTGAAACTTTTTTCACAGGCATCTGTGAAGCAGACTGATTTTTATGAACAAATGCAAGCTGAATGAAAATAGATGTTTTAATGCCCTTCAAAAATATTCTTAATGCAAATGTATTCTAACCAGCTATCTGCATAGCCTCCCAAATTCTGAGTAAAGCGCTGCCAACAGTAAGTCACACTATTATTCTTGCCCAAAACCTTACCAAATTCTAGGCAGGTTTCCACTGTGCTTGTCTATTGCCTGTAAGAGAGCTCCAGTCCCAAAGTAACCAGCTTCTTAACACACAGCCCAAGCCAAGCCTCACTGCAGTAGAAATAGAGGAAACAAAACAAACTATCCTTTTGAACAATGCTTTTCACTGTCCTGAAAGTAATGTATCATCACTTGTTTCCCAAGCTCTCATGAAAAACTGGAAAGGGTCCAAGGAAGGGTGAACAGGTCAGTCAAAAAAAAAAAAAAAATCCAGACAAAACCCCCACAGTTGCATGCCCCATTCTTCCTTAAAGCCCCCCAGTTCCCCTGGTGTTGCAGTCTTCCAGGGAATTCTTATTTCAATAAAAGAAAACCAAGGTGCACAAGCACAACATAGTATTGTTCGTAACAACTCCGTTAGTACACTTGGAATGACATACTAAGAACATGCCTGATCGGAAGCAGCACAACTATTTATATTATAGCATTTGCCCTGGCACCCACAGGAAACACAGGCGAGTGCAACCCGCCCAAACCAAGCTTCACGAAACTCAAAAACCTCACACTCAGCCTGTTTGAAAGCATGGCAATCACCTAGCACAATATTGGATGAATAAAGTAGCTTATGTTGTGAAAGGGCCATGCTAGCAAGCTGAAAAACTGTCAGCTGAGTCATACCAGTATCAGTTCACAGAATAATGAACTCTGCATTGAAGCTACACACTCCCTCTCTGACACTGAGCTACCGCTACAAGAGTCTCTTCAGCTCACATTAGATGGGGATCTGTAAGCAAAGTGCATTGGTCTTAGCGAGGGTGGAAAGAGTATCAAAAGAAAAAACCACCAATGCTATTTATATTGCTTGTACAGTCTTTGCAAATCACAATGTGACAGTAGGCAATTACAGTCTGCCAAGTAGTTCAGGTATTGTTACTGTTTGCTGATTCTCCAGCCCAGAGCAGACGAGGGCAAACATCAAAGGTGCCTCATGAACTCTTGATACTCATTTTGTTTTATGGTATTAAAGCGGAAGAGGATGTAGATATGCTGCACAGTCCTCTTCCTCACCTTTAAAGGAAAACAAACATTAAGGTATGCCAAAAGTCCAGGAATGTATTATTTAATCAGACATGGAAAGACAGGGAGGAGCCTCACACAAAAGCCCAACTTCTGAACCCACAACCAAGTCAAGTAACAGAGCCTCACAGAAACACGGTCAAGGATGACACAATTTCGGCACTAAAAGAAATGAGCACTGACACAGCTGGCGGGAATGGAACAACTCTCAACGAAACTAGGGAGTTCTCAGCAACATTTTTTATTATATCACAACACCCTGGACTGTTTCTACCAAAATAATCTTCAACCGATCAGAATCACACTAAAATCTATACTCCATCGTATCATCACAAACAGCAAAACAGCCCACAGACGACTACTCCTTCTGTCAGTAGAAAAGTTTACTGTGTAACAAAACAAAAAAAAAAAGAGGCGGGAGGTGGAGTAGGGTCAATCAACAGACTGGTACAACAGCAACTCTCGAGAAGAACAGCCAACAAAGATCAACTTAATTCAAGCACTAGTTGGCAAGTTCACATTACAGATCTGCTGTATCGTGTCCCATTTAGGGTGGGATTACCAGGAAATTGCTATCAACAACTACAGACAATG
Source organism: Ramphastos sulfuratus (assembly GCA_013399055.1). Classification (NCBI taxonomy): domain Eukaryota; kingdom Metazoa; phylum Chordata; class Aves; order Piciformes; family Ramphastidae; genus Ramphastos; species Ramphastos sulfuratus. The sequence goes on from WBNM01002536.1 coordinate 103,588, forward strand.
CTGCCACTGCTTCTCAGAAAGGATGTTGCATGGACACTTGCTTTCCCACTTCATCCTGCTGTAGGTGACACAGAAATACAAGATGATGGCTTACAGGAGTAATTCTTCTAGCACCTGCTAGTAGCAATAAATTTACTGAAGGAAAAAAGCATACCACAAAACTGTATTTGTATTTTTCACTGTATTTGCCTTCATGTAACAGTTTACTTGCAGAATGTTGTCCTCCTGCCCCACCAACAAAGTAGCTTTCAGTTGCCTAATTAGTATGATAAAATCAGCAACATGTGTCAGTTATTCCCCTCTCCCCCAGTCTATAAAATCAGTTTTACAAAATCAAGACATTTCACTGTACCACATCTGTGGATTAAAAGGTTCTAAGCTTTGGCATGTTTTGGTTTCAGGTTTCAACACTGCAGAATATTAAATATGACAAAATGGGACAGCCTACGTATTCAACCAAGAGAGTTATTTGAACTACCATTTGCATTTGTTCACTGCTTCCAGATTTGGGGAATTAGACAAAGAAACACAGTTAATAGCTTGATCCTGAACACCATTCAGATCCCTTTGGTAAAGTTTCCCACATGCCCTGTGTGCAAAGTCCCATTGTAGTCCTCACCTAACCTAACAGCAGGTCAATTCTATTCTGATCTATAATTATTGAATATAAATTTCCATTACCATAGTAAGTGAAAACCACTGCAAGAATAACTCATTTGTTAAAAGTTAAAGGCTAAAGAACTTTTTTTCAGGGTGGGGTTTGGTTTTTTTTTGGTGGTGTTTTTTTGTTGTTTTTTTTAATTCATACGAGAGTTCACTGGGCAAGGAGGGGGCAGCAGGGAAGGAATATTTTTCCTGATGATTCTGGAGGAATATTCACCTGAATGTCAAGCTTAAAGAAGGGGACCTCTTGATCCTGTCGTCATGTCACTATATAAGCAGCATACATAGAAATGGCAATTAAAGATATGGGAACATTAACTCTGCATCTCATTACTGCGTGCAATTGCATTACGCACTACTGAAGATGTTCCACATACTTAACAGAAAAAAAAACAAGCCCCAAGAAGCAGCTGTCCCATTAGCATGCAGTTGGGCAAGGCCACAGTTTCATCAAGCAGCAAGGAAACAATTAATGCACGCAGCAGACAATTCCAGAGGTATTCAACTCAATTATGATTATTCATCTGATTATGAAGGTAGTAATAGCATTCTGTTCTTATTAAGTCCAATTGGTAGACAGAACGACAATTTCATGGTTGGTCCCATGATTATTTCCAAACATTACCATATGCTTATACAATTTCTGTAACCACTATGATGCTTTTAAAGAAAAATTTTACGACAGGGCAAGTTTTCAAAGAGCATTTACATGATTTAGAAACCTCTGATTAACATTCAACATGAACTTCAGTGTGCTGTGTTAGCAATGAGTAATTCTTATCAGCCTTCATCAGTCTGAAGTCACTTTTGATGATGGCCACTGTCTGCACTACTTCTGAGTTTTCTCAGATTCTCTTTCCTCTGCACTAAGCCTTTACAAATGAGGATCCTTTTTTCACAGTACACAAAGGCAGTGTGCCACTGATTCCAAGTAAGTGCTTGAAGTCTATCCTTGTTCAGTTAAGGCCTAAGTAACTCTTTAAAAAATTTAGTTTGATGCTCACACTCAGCTTTAATTAAAGAGCTCTGGAAAAATGTTGTCAAGACTGTTCCCTGCAGAACCCACTCAGAAGATGCAGAGAATCAGATCAATACATTTATTAAATGCCCCAATGGCCCTGTCAGAACTTAAAACTCACAATTACATGCCAGAAGAGGACAGGAGAGAAAGTTCATTCAACTTGAAAAGACTTCAGTTCTGAACAAAGAAAATGAAAGGGCTGCAAAAGCCTTCATGGCTTAACATGTTCTCCTGAAAATTAAGACAGTGCAAAATTCACATACAGAGGTATCAATACATTTACTCTCAAATTATGTTTTCTTTCAAACTATTTCCTAGACTACATCAGTCTAAATTCTCATTACATCAGAAAGATAGTTGCTTTGCTGCAGAGGCTTGCACTTAAAGTACAAATATTTCTTTGTTAAAGAGAAACCATTGAGAAATCATGGAGAAGCTCCATTATCCATAATGTAGAGAGCAGTGGATCAGATGATTAGAGGATCAGACTAAAGCTGCATTGAGAACTAGCTGTCAAGTACATAAATAGAAATGCAAAGAAAGTTTCTCATGCCTTACATGATTTTCAGGGACAAAAGATTAACTGTTTACTGAAATGCTTTCCCTAAGGCATGTCTTCCAATTCTGACAATGCCCAGAGGAGAAATCCATTATGATAGCACAGCACAAGGGGATGAAAGTGTAACAGAGATTCTTCCATTCTGTGGGGACAAAAACAAAAAAAAAGAACTAATTTTAAAATAAAAGTTTCAAGGAAGATTTAAAAAGGGCAAACAAAAAAATGTTTAAAGAAAAAAATCCTACAAGGACATTGGACTTCAGCCTCCAGCAGAAACACAAGCTAGAGAACAGGTCTATCAAAAAACACAGGCAGTCTTCCTTACCGAAGAACATTCAACACCACTGGCATGAACCAAACACTGGTACCCAATGAAAGCCAAGTCAGGAAAAAGTAGAGATGTAGTAAGTATAATTACTTCAACAAAAAGAATAATTACTTCAATAAAAAGAATCACCATCATCACTACCACACATCACCTGTATGAGGAGGGGACCTCGTATTCTTTGTCGCAATGTACTTATCTGCTGTATTGGAGACACGTAGTGTAGAAACAAAACAGTTTCCTCAAAAAAAAGTACATAAGTAGTTGTGTCAGGAAACTTACACAGCCCAGAAGCTGCAGCAACCATAAAAAGCAAAAAAACAGTCCCTCTTGAGCTTTGATGAAACCCACATAGCTAATTCTTTTCTCTGCAAACTGCTCCAGTCACTCAAGCACATAAAACATCTGAAGCAACTGGATTGCTTCTTCCATTCAGCCAGTGGTAAAAGAGTGTGACTGATATAAAAGCAGAGCAAATTCTTGAGAAAAAGAAAGTCAAGTGAAGATGATGTACGAAGGGTCTGCTCTGCCATTGCACTGTCAGCCAAGAGTGGCCACAGGAGACCTTTGTATTTTAATTTATGCTCTCTCAGGCTGAGGAGCAGCAGCTGCTGCAGTAAGTGCAGAGAACGCATGGCTGTCAGCAGAGCAGACAGGAGGGCAGTCCTTATGTCTGCTACCCTGTGGATAGAAGAAAGATAGCAGGAAAAGATTTCCCCAGCAGGGACCCCTTACTAGAAAAACAGATTCTGGCTGGCAAGAGCAAAGTCTGTCCTCTTCAATAAGCCTCAGCAGTACCAATACAGAGTAGAAGTGGAAAAAAACCCAGGAGACATAAATAATAAATAAATAAACATATACACACACAGAGAGAAATGTAGCTGTGTATATATATATAAAAATATAAACTAACATCCTAATGCACACTGCTCATGTCGTATTTTATTAATTCTAGTAGGAACCACATTCCTAGCAATTATGTATTTGGGATTATACCTAGCCTAAAACATTACATCTATTTTGCAGCATGGGTTTGTTCTCATTCAGCACAATCTATCATATCAAAGATGAGGGTATTATGCAGAACACAGTACACAGCAAGCATCAAGGTGAGGGTAGAGAGAGAACAGTTCTTTACTGCTGCCAAGAAAACATAAATTAATCTGATTACTTCATATATACGCTATATACATGAGTTTAATATATACACACATATATATGAAGAACAAATTAAAATAACTCCCCAAAGTCAAACACAAAATAAACCAAACACACATGCAAAAACAAAAACTATCAACCAAACAAAATAGCACATATTCAAATGCTAAGCCTTGAAGTGTTTAAAGTGTTTTGTTCCATTGTCCAAGGTTCCATTGAAGTACTTCTAAAACAGATCCCTATGAAGCAAATAAAAGAGATTTCAGGCCAAACATCTACCAAACTTTTCTTAGGCCTTTGTTAGGTGGTTTGGTTTTTTTTTTGTTGTTGTTGCTGTTCTGTGGTTTGTTTTCTTTTCTTTTCCCAATGGAATCAGATCATGGACCTGGGCCCTGGGAACAAGGACTCAAAGGCATTCAGAAGCATTCATTTATTATTTCTTGAGAAAACAAAGTGCCTTAGAACTCTGTAGGCTTTTGTTTTGTTGTTGAGTTTTTTTGTGGGTTTGGGGTTTTTTGGGGTTTCACTTTGTTGCTTGGTTTGGGTTTTGGTTTTTTGGTTGTTTTCGTTTGGTTGTTTTTTTTTTCCCAAGGCTAGTAAACTACCTTAAATCTGACATCACCCTCCACATAGCTAGACTTAAAGGATCTGATTTTTTTTTTTGTCAGAATCGTACCATTAGCTTATGTTGCTAACTTTACTATCTGACAAAGATGATAAGAGTCAATAGGAGTGGTTATCCATTGCCACTTGGGCTTTTCTCCCCACTCATGACTATTACACAAGTGAACAAGAAAAGTCTCACATTTTATTTAACAGATGTTAAATGCTGTGGTATCATTTAAGATGACTTCTATAAATCTGTCTCAATTGAAAATTTGTTTGGGGTACAACACAATCTTACAGACTTAGGAATGCCATGCTTATACAGCACTCAAGACTCCACTGCAATGTCTTAGAACTGATTTACGTTATGCAGCTCCTCTCACTCTCCTTGCACAACATCAGTCTCCGCTTCAGAAACAGCCTAGGCAGCAGGCAGCGCTCCTTAAAAGCTACAAGTTTGCTTCTGGCCTTTGAGGGACAGATGAGCAAGAAACTTTCCACCTTCCCTTCCAAAATAATGAGTAAGTGCTACATTTGAGCTTCTATATTAAAGCTAGCTACTAGAGTCTTCCAAAACAGTGAAAGGAAGGAGTAGTCTGGTGCCTGCCTGACCTTTCAGATTCAGCTGCCCATCACAGAATTCGTGTCCCTCATCCTATGTTATTACTGAATAATGATCCACCATAACCAGCAGCAGAATTAAATAAGAATTTCGGTAGACGACTTTGTTTCTTTGTTTTGGGAGGCAAGGGGAAGAGAGGATAAAGGACAGAACTGTGGGCAACTCCAATTCTACATGAAAACCGCCAACTACATACATACCTTGTCATTAAACATGGCCTGGGCTCCAAGTGGTTAATTCAGTAGACCTGGAGGAGCTGTGTAAAGATCCAAGCAGGTCACTGTTTGGAGGCTAAAGACAGGATTTTTCATCTGTGACATCCAGCTGTAGCTGTCATGGACTGCAACACTTACTCGACTCTAAACAACTCTGATATTTGTAATTCAACCATCTGTACTACCGAAGAGAAAAGTATCCAAAATTTACACGCAATACCATTAAGAAACAAAAGTCAGGGGCAGAATACATCAGAGCGCAGATAAAAGCGTTTCAAACTACATTCTTCGGATGCAGGATTTTCATTGTAGTTTCACAGAAGCAAAGCAGATGCCATGAAAGTTAACTGACTCCAAGCTGCAGAATGCTTTATTACATGCCTGATGGAACTCCACATTTCCCAAAAGCAAGCCAAAACTGATTGGGAAAATGGAGAACCAGATAATGGATTGCATACACTTCACGAAGTCAGAGATTCAAGGGTCAACCAAATTCACAAAGAAAAATACATCTTGGGATGATACCAAGCACAAAGATCTTAATTCCATCTCTGAAACACTGACAACTCAGGGCACACGCCTCAAAAATTAGCACTTCCTACACCAGCTGTCTACCACTGACCACTGTTCTAAGCAAAGACCTTTTTTCCAGTCCAGCATGATCACTAATACACACTCTTTGTTGCATGTCTAAAAAGGTTCTTTGAGGACTGCCTTGACAGTGCTGCCTTATTTAAGTTCTGTTCTATATCAGGAAATGCTTCAACCCAATTGTAATGTTACATGTCAAGGAGAGAAGACAGGAAGCTCAACTAGAACACATCACAGCCTATCACCCATGAAAGCTATAAAATGACTTCCCATCTAGCCCTGTGCAAGTTTTCATTCTTGCACTGTATTCAAATGAAAGAATGTTCTATTTTATTTCAAATGCAAAATGTACCTTAGTAAAGGAAAACACTGTTGTTTTAACAAGAAAATCTAGAAGAATTACAACATTCATTTAAACTCAGGTATAATTACACTAATAAATCAGTTCCTTGAAAATTTCAGAGCCACTTTAATAAAGATCACAAAATTACTTCCCATAATTACTTTGGCAACTCAGGACTATTATGCCTTTTGCTCCCAGTTTCTTTACTGTCATGGTTTATTTTGTTATGAACATTTCACAAACAGCAATTTCACAACCTCCCCCTACTTTCAATATGTACACTGAGAACTCATTTTGAAATTGCCTAAGTTTACAAAGACAGTGAAGTCCAAATTGTTGGCATAATCTCAGGTTAAGGAAGAATTTTCATTAGACACACAGGCACACCAAAGCTCAAAGGGGAAAGAAAAGAGCATACCTTTACCAACCTTCAGTAAAGTCAGTAGAAACTAATACTGAGTCATATCAGACAGCTTTTTCTGCATTAATGGCTTGCTTTCCATTACTTCTGTAGTAGCTACAGCTCTGCAGATTTCAACATACCTTTCCTAACTCAGCCTGGAGCTGATTAAATGTATTAGACCTTGAAAACACCAGGGGAATGACAATACATCCACCAACTTAAGAGCTAATTAAAATTAAGTATTTCCAAGGGAGATTGTTCAGTCTACAGCATTGGGGGTTTTTTTTTAGATTGGGTCTGTCCATAGACGTTATTAATTTTGTCAAATATTAATTGCAAGGTCGGTGTTTGACATGGATGGCACTCGCACAAAAAAATTACATAGCCTCAATTCAAGGCAGTTACATTAGTTTTACTAGCAAAATGGTCTACTGAGTTCCACTGAAGTTCTTACTGAAGAAGAGTAATTTTCTTCCCATGTCACCCTTCACCAGCCTCCCAATTGGTTTATAAAGTCATATCTTACACTGCACATTGGCACACAAACTGTTAAGTGGACTTTGCCAGCATAGAGACCATCTTCAAATACTCTTAGACAAACCCATCAAACCTCCAAGCTACCTTTGAATTGCATTGAACTCCAGCTAGCATGTAAAAAAAAAATCTTCAGAAAGATATCTTTTTATCACACCTTTCACACCACACAAAACACATCCCATATCCTTTTTCATTAGAAAGAACGCGTTCTAGGTATTTAGTTGTCAGCACAAAGTTAACAGAAATTGAGACTACACCATCTTCAAGTAAACATTTTTTCAATTCCTAACTAATAAAATGTATGGTCAACTTAATAGTATTGTGGAGATATTGATATATTGTGAGGGGAAGCTTTTATCGTTTCTTCGCACAGAGGAAAAAAGAAAACAGGATTCTTTCCCTTAAGGAGCTGCCCTGCACTAAGTCTAGTAAAAAGGCAATGCTCAGCACATCTCCAAAACCTTCGAGCAATTTTTGGCTCTGTAGGTTAATGTTTCATTTGAAGGTACACAACAGTCTAGCAGATTAAGGATTCAATACTCAAAATAGTTCAAACGTGCTTCATTTCCCTTGGTGGTATGATGAATCTAAAAATCAGGGAATGTTAATCCTTCTTCGTTTTTTAAAGCTACCATAAGAACTAGATTTACATTTTTTCAAGGCAGAAGGAAAGGTGATTTTTGCTGTTTACTTCTAGTAGTATTGAAATTATGAGTATGAGCAGACTATATCTGCTGAAAGCATCTAACATTAGAAATAGATGCAATATTCATCAAGTTCTGCATTTAGACTGCTGTTTCCTTTTTCTCTATCAATCGCTGACACAAACAAACTTAACTAGTCTGAGACATGCAGTTTCCATTCAGCCATAAACTGATTTTCTGCCTTGATTTATACACACAGCTGCTTTTATGCTTTGTTTACTGAAATTCTTTTATTGGCCACACTACCTTATTCAATAAGACACCATTAGCAGTAATAGAACACATTTCATGCAGAAGCTATTATCTTTAGCCTAAGAAGCCTAAGATATTGTAAAAGTTCAGAAGCCATTAATAAAATGCAGTGATTTCTTATGTGGCTAATGTGAGACCACATATGTAGAGGCACCTAACAGATGAGCATTAGTAGCTCCACCACACACAGATCATTAAGTTGCTGCTAGCACATCTGTACCTAGCAAAAGCAGGACTAGTACTCAATACAGTACTATGCATTGCTACGTATAAAAAAAAATTAGAGTGGTGGTCAGCTTGTTGCCCAGACCAGCTTTAAGGCACACAGCCTGCAGAAACCACTCATGAAGTGGTATTTCAGCACGTATAAAGCTATTGCATACAAGCACACCACTTAATCCAACTAGAGAGAACAGTCACAATCACCTGCAGTGGACAAACTCTTATCCATTTCAACAGCTAAGTTCTCTCAATGCTACAAGTATTAGAGTCACATGTAACTCTTATTGAGGGGAAGCTTTTATCTAAGTGATCAACATGGTCAGACAGGATGCTTACTCCAAGAAACAAATTAGCAGAAACACTGCCTGATAGGTTCCACTGCTCTCTGCCAGAGTTTTCAGGGTTTTTTTTGTCAGAATAGTGTATCACACTTTATCAGCTCTTAGCTACTTAGGCAACTAAAGTAACTGCCCTAGCTCTTTTTGAAGTCTTTTGAATATTTTGTTTGGGGACCTCTTGGAGCTTTTCCACTCCCATTCTTTTCTCCCCCCTTTTTTTCCCCCCCTTTTCTTTCCTAAAAAAGACACTGCTTGAAAACCAATTACGCAGCTGCCACCAAGGGATTCCCATTGAAGTCAACAGGAGCTACACTTATGCAAGAGCCTAAGCATTTACAGTGCTGAAAGCCTCTGTGCTCTATACCCTAAGCGGATGGAGGCAAGCTATGCAGGAGGCTCATTCAAAATTAATACTACATCAGTAAGTGGATGAGAGAGAGAGTGCACATTTAACTGATCCCCACTTTGGTTTTTGTGAATTCTGAAATGTCTTTATGTATATGTCTGGTTTGGTTTGTCTTGGATTTCTGTGAGTTGGGTTGTTTTGTTGGGTTTTTTTGTTTGTTTGTTTTTTAAGATTGTTTTTAAACTAAAGTTCTATTAACAGAATGAAACAGTAAGAAAGCTCTTGAAGTGACATTTTGATAATAGCTGCAGAAAAATATCTACCCAGAAGGCAATGTGAAGATGGAATAGAAAACTAAGCAGGTGTTATTCAGACTAAGTATTACTGCCTTCTCACTTTTAAATTACATTCTCAACATTAAATACTTTCTGCTTCATGAACAAGTGGTGTATTCCACTCCTGCCCTCTCTGTGAAAAGTTACACAGTTACACCATTTAAACAAAAATGCAGTCAAAGACCATCCTTCCAACTTACAAAGTCCTTCAAATTGAAGCTACAACAGCTACACCAAAATTGTTCTACCTTGCTCTATAATTATCACCTGCAGTCATTTCAGGGACATGCTACAGAGTGGAACAAGGTAGCCTTTTGGAGTAAATAAAAATCTGACCCTAGTACACTGAGGAGATTTAAACAAATAGCAGTACTGACTGAAGTCCAACCAGCTTCCAACTTAAAACAGAACCTCACAGTATGCTTCTCAATGCAGCAGCAACAATCACCAGCCTCCTCAAATTCAGTCCTGTACTGCAGCCTCAACTAACATCGTTGAGATCCTGTTCAAGAGCAACAAGCCTTCCATGTGGTTCAAAGAGGAGACCCAGCACACCCCCCAAATCTCTGTTGACGATGCCAGTCTCTCTCATAGTCCCATCCATTCCACTTCAACTGATTTTACATGGCCTAAATCCTGCAACAACTGCTTACAAAGCTAAAATGTGAAATTCTGTACATCAAAGTCACATGTAGAGTTTTGATGCTCGCCAGTCTTGCAGTTTGACACATGAACCACAGGATTATCTCTGCAGGTGGTCTTGCACCAACACTCAGGTTTGCTGTTTCAAAAGGAGATGCTTCCACGTTACATTTAGAAAAGGTACATGTTTGTGGAAAAAATCATGTAGCAAGAAGTGCCTTATAGAAGGGCACTTTAAAAAAAAGTTGTTTTTTTTTTTTTACTTCTCCTTCCATCTTCTCTGTGGACTGGTGCCTGGACTCCAGTAAAAGAGCCAGCAAACTGCCCTGTAGAAAGTCCTCTCAAAGCATGGCAGTGACAAGCCAGGGGCTCCTGTGGACTAAGGGCACAGAACCTAGCTGAGCTTACAATTCCAGATAACAGGAATAAGAACAGGCAAAACCACATAGGAAGACACAAAAAAAGACTACCTCGGAGAATGGAACAGAGAAAACAACCTCTTTGAGCTAGGGTAGAGCACAAACTGAAAGGACCACAAAAGCGACAAAAATCAGGTTTACAAGAGGCACGGTAATTTATCCAGGCAGTATTCAGCTGCTATCGACACGGAAACCACGGCAGAGCTGAGTATATCATTGCTGTCATTTAGTAAGCACAGCATGTAAAATAATACATGAAACAATGGATGACAGCGAGCTCACCTGTGCACAAAGTTCTGCAAGGGGGAAAGCTAACGAGAAGAACCATTGTTGCCTACAACTGTCCTTTTGCTTCTGTCAGATCAGCTCCTCTGCAGAACAGCTGATAGTGAATCTATGGGGGATAGGAGAGTACCTCCAAAAGGAGGCAAAAATGGTCAGAAGGATGCTACAACTTATTCACCTGCTGCAGTGGCAAGTACTGTGTATCCATCTCATCAAGATCATCTCTTTTCTTTAATACACAAAGCTGTTAACCACATATGCTTAACATCTACCTCTTTTCTCACCAGTATGAGTGGATTAGGAAAAAATGAAGGAGAACAGAGGTAGGCAAGGATGTAACCATGTGAAAATCTAGCTAGCTTGTGTTCTTGAGCCAAACACAACAGTCGCCTGCATGGATCCTGCAGAATAAAACTCTCGTTCATTCAATCACCACAAACCTTTACACTACCTAGACAGCAGTCTGGGCTATCTTCAAAGTAGCAGGACATCTTGTAAGAGGAAAAAAATTCTGCTTACATGAAGAAGAAACTGAACTCATCTCCATGTAGCTGAAGTGGGAACACTCCTGATGACTATGCTGGAGCTCCCAGCAACATCACAACAGTGGAATACAGCCAGAGAAGGATCAATGCAAAGTCCTTCTTTGCATGCAAAAGCACATCTTGAAGAAACTGGAAATCCATCTAACTGCTGTTAAGTCAGTCAATGAACCACTGCTCTAGCAAACAGGAATTATTTTTTAGTATCATGTTATTCTATATACATCTATATGTGCATATACATTTATATAACACATACACATGCATTTCCAAAATTAAATGCATACTGACCTTTTGTTTCCAACCAAGCCATCAGGAAGGATACTACTTTGGAATGGATAATCGTGACAAGCTCTTCAGAACAACCATCTGACACCCCTTCCAGTAGGCCACTCCAAAGAAGTATCTTATTACAGGGAGTACTGGAATTATGTTGACATGAAGGAAAAGAAACCAGAGGGGTAGACATTGGAGCTCTCCACTTACTGTTAGGTTTAAATTAAGCCTCTATTATAATAAACTTGGTAGATGTTCAATGTCTGCTCTTTCTCCAATATCTCTGAACAACTGGAAGACAGAAATCTTACTGAAACAGAGAGTATCAAAGTGCACTGGAGGAGCATTCCAAGTAGATATATGGTGACATAATAGTCCTCAGGCTGAGCTAATTAGTAACATGGCATCATGCCTGATGCCTCTGTGCATTCCACAGTCCAAAACCACTTCGCCTTAAGTTGAAACATGCCTCGCTTGCACTAAGTTGATCTATACAAGGAAAGAAGTCAATCCTGACATCTTCCTACACTTCATTCTTGCAGCTAAACAGTAAGTCAATAGAAATTGACCCAGATCAGAGTTGTCTGTCAGATCTGGCAACTGACTGGTATCAGCCCTCTGAAGTTGTACTTGCACATTGGGTTCTGCAGTCTTGTGCTAGTCCCTGCCATTTGCAGCCCCCTACTCTCATTTTTACACCACAATTTGCCAGGTAGTACACCAAAACCAGTCATTAAACCACTGCCATAAACAAGGCAGGAAGCAGCCCTGCTATGGAAACAGGTCCTGCCAGTCATTCTGTGAGGAAAAAAAAAAATATTGACCTAGACTCTTAAAGCAGCAAGACTTCACATCCTCTAGAATTTCCACAGAAAGAAACAAACAAGAGGATGATTGTGATATCAAGCAACATGGACCAAAAAAAAAAAAAAAAAAGGCCTTAGTTTTTAACTGCAATCACACTTTTTGTATTTCTGTATACACTTCTATAGCCTTCACCTAAGTGAGATGGCTGAACTTTCCTCTACAAATTAACTACATAAGTCCTTTAAAAACACGGCTTCTAATTTTACAAGTTTTGCCTCTTAGTTATTTTAATTATGTATTTAATTAATTGTTGTTGGGTGGGACTGACTGAATTCACACATTCCTCTAAACCCATGTAAACTGGCACTCAGGAAGACAACTTCTACAAAATGTGGTATTTAATCTATATGAACAAGGGAAACTTTGTTTTATATTTCAGTAGCAAAATTAAAATAAAAAAAAAATCCGAACCTCGTGTTCTATGCAAAATGGAATACTCCAGTATACTCCCAGATGAAAGAAGCCTAAGATACTTGCCAATCTTCTTCCCCGTTAGCTGGCAGGATGCAATATTTTGAATTGCCACCTTTTTCAGATTCTGTTCTCTGGCCTGAAACACACTAACCACATAGCACTGCAAAAGCAAACTCCTGAGTTTTTCCATAAGGTGACACAGCTAACTGAATCATGACATGAAGCAAAACCACATTTGCCATACATTATCTGTAAGCTTTTTGCCTCAGTCACTCTGCTTTTATATATAAACCATTTCCAACACATAGAGGGAATCCCCTTTTTAATCACAGGTCAGTGGAAAACAGAACTCAGCAGAAAAAAATGCAATTCAATGAGAAGGAAGCACAGAGAACCTAGCTTCACAAAAGGTAAACATGCACTCTGTGCATGGCTACTACAAAGCAAAGGTGTCTGACCAGAAGAACCTGTGATGCAAGCTCTGACAAAGTGACAGATACAGAGTGGATCTGCCAGAGGTCACACCCCACACCAAATGCTGCTGCAATTTTGCTTGGGGTACCACAAGTCAGTTAAGAGAGTCTGCCCTCAACGCAAAACAGAGTCCTGACATTAAAAAAAAAGGTTCCACATCACAGGACAATTGCCCCTAAATCAAACTAAAGTAAGACAGACTCTCATTAAATGGAAGCTATTCACCTAGTAGGCTGAATTATTGCAATTATTATTCTTCCAATCTCATTTATAGCACACTCATCCTATAGAATTAGCTTACAGGAACTCTGACAGCAGATATACTCAAGATTTTAACTCCTGAACAGTATATTCAGGAAAACAAAACAGAATCCTCTACGAACTCAAAAAATATTTCATATATCTGAAAGTATCAGTTTTTTTTAACTATTTCTTGGAATACAATACTACAAAGAATCACCAAGCACTTTGAGTCATTGAGGAGGAAGAGAACCTATTTTTAGTCTGTAAGAAGCATACTTATTTTTCCCAGTTCCTTAGTAAACAGACAGTTCCTTCCTAAGATCCTCTGTGTGCACTGAAATACTTATTTTGAATGGTGTCCCATGGAAAGTGACTGGAGAGTTGAAACATTAGCTGAACAATCTGATGTGGAGATTTGTGAATAAAATAAATACTGCTACTGCTATATTTTATACAGCTAAAGAAGTAGGATCTGGTTTTAGCATCTCCACAAGTTGGGCCATCTGGAGGTTATGAGATCACTCTGAGTCAGAATTTGATACGAAATCAAGCATCCCTCACTGAAAGCCTCAGTGTGTCAGTGGCATTTTTAAATGCCAGTGCAAGGGGAAGGCTGGACTGCTCTAGATCTTTGTATATCTTACAGAAGCAGCTATACAAACCATTGTACCAACAGTGACATCCACTCGTAACAACCCTTACATGTGTAAACAGTCCTGCTGAAATTAGAGAAAAATCTATATTCATTGTGACCCATGAGGGAGGATGATTTTTGGCAAGAGAAGCAACACAATCACCAAAAAACACATCAAAACCCTAAACACTCGTCCAGATGGTTTCCAAATCCACACAATAATACAATGGAAAAGAAACAAATTAAGCCTTAAAACAATAAAACAATCTCTCTTTTCCTGAATTCTGTGCTGGAAAATTGTACATTGCTAAAAATCATTCAGGTTTTTCTTGGTTTTAATTCTTTACTGAGTTGCAACAATATTAGCAATTTTTTGATGTGACAAAAACAAAAATGGTACATGAGTAAAGAGTCACTATGACATGCTGGCTATTAAAGTTAGATATTTAGAAGAGTTTAAAAAATTATCATACTGGAAGGCACTTAATGCTGACTGACTTTTGGGCCATCACTACCTGAGCCTGGTTACTTCAAGAGCTATTCAGCTTCTTGCTCCTGCAACAAAACAACTACAGGCTTGACAGGCTACTACCCATGCATTTGGCAACCATGCTGTACATTTTGAGCAAAATATGAAACCTGATTCCATTCTACAGAACTATGATTGGGTCAAAAATCTTCTTTCTCATCTCCAGTTTTAATTGGAAGCAAAACATATTCCAAATGCTTATAGCAAATCTTCTGCTCTTGGTTAACGAAGTATAAACTGCTGAAGTACTTCAACTGAGCCTTCAGCAATGTATCAGCTCCTTGCTCAACTCTGTAACATTTGGTAGCCCTGATGGCATAAGTTTATAATGCATGTTCAACAAGAAGTCTATTTGTAGGAACAGGGCTTTAAAGAAAAGTGTTGATTTACTAACTGTAGGCCCAAGTTTCTTAACCTCTAACTAATCATTAACTTAAAAGAGTGTGCCTTAAAGAGTTTAAGGAATAAAGAATAAAGTTTGCTAAGTGGTACTCCAGGATTATTGTAATCTATGAAACTAGGTCTTAGAGATTCTTCTTCAAAAGCATACTACATACATGCTTTCTGTTCACTCCAGTGGACAGGAGTTTGAAAAGTTCCTTACATTTTCCTTCTCACCACACCCCACAAAAAAAAAAAAAAACAAAAATCAATAACAAAAAATAAAACAAAACATAATTTAAGAAAATAATTTTTTAAACTCAACAAACAAAACCACCAACAACCCAAACACTAAACAGCTTTCTCCTTCACACTGTTTATTTGAAACTTACCATAAATTTATTCCACTTTAAAAAAAAAAAAAAAAAAGGCATGTTTTCTGGGTTCCTATTTGGAAAAAAAAACAAAAAAAACCCAAAAAAACAACTTTCTAAAATAATATAGCTTATGCTTGCTTTCCCTGTGTGCCTGTTACATCATGCACTGTAGTTCAATATGTACATACATAACAAATAAACTCATAAAGAGTTTACCATGAAAAGACTGAATTAAGGTGGCATGTCCATCTTCAAATGTTACAGAACACGAATCTGTTGCCTTTATCAAGAACACATTCTCAATAAGCAACAAAAAGGATGGAACTAGCACTTGGGTTTGCACATACCAATAGGTGCAAAGCGTTCTCTCAGAGCTGCTCATGATCTGGGTGCCATTCATATACATCAGCTTTTCTCCAACTGGCATAATCAAATACTTTGAGACAGATGTGCCACCAGGTAAAACCTACTACAACAATTCAATCAAGGTGGGAGACTCAAATAGATTTACCACAATCATTTTTAACATAGAAGACAAGCATGTAAGCTGCATTTGATTGTTTCAGTAACATTCACTTGAAGTATGTTGATACAAAACATGAGAAGGCACACAACCAGAATTAGTTTTTTCTAGTTCCTGTGCCCTTACGCTTCCTCCATCTTTTATAATTTGAAACCCCAAAAGGTTTAAAATGTTAACATGTTGACAAAAGCCTTTTAGCAAAACAAATATTTAGAATTAAGGAAACAGCTTCATCCATATTCCTCATCTATTTCTTTCTTTTTTATAACCAATGACACAGCCTGCCAGAACATGATAACGGAAGGTAGGGCAATGAAATTTTTTTCATTCCGAGAATGACCTCCACAAATATGAAGCACATCCCGTAGAGCCAGTAGATTTACTGTACTTTTGTATGCATTTGAAGGACTGAAGCTACATCTGCTCAAAGAAACACTGAGGAATTCAGGAATTGCAAGTTCATGACAATACACCCTTTTCATCAATACACACATCACTATCTCCTCACTATTATAATACAGTTGCATGTTTTCCTCAAATAGGCATTGTTCTGTTTCTGGCAGAGCCACTTGTGAAATGTTCCCTAAATTATCTAAGATTTTTTTTAAAATAATTTTCTTTTTAATTTAAATTACTTGATCATAAAAGAGCCAGAGAGTAAGCAGAATGCTTCCACTTCACTGCAAGGGCATCTTCCCAATGGCATTTTTAAAAGATCAAATGCTACATCACATTGATTTTCCTTTTTTTTTTTTTTTTAAAAAACATTGTGGCAAGGGGAAATTACATAACCAAACCTTCCTTGTGGATAGCTGAAAACCATCTGACACCAGAAAACTAACTTCTGCCTCTTGGAAAACTATTCATAATATACAAAATTTGATAAACAATCTGTTTGGCTATTGAAGGTCAGTGTGCTTTTCCAGCCCCTTCTCCATAATACACTTATTGAACCTTATTCAGTTTTCTTTCCGCTATATTCAGAACACTATTTAGACTTCCATCAAAATCAGCAGATGCCAAGCAAATTAAAACACAAATTATGACTTGTAATATGCTGATGTATCATAGTGGCAGCCTATCTCAACTTAGAGTGAGTCATCAGATAAAGCAAAGGTTTCCCAGGTGTCAGAGATTTTTATACATCTTTCCCATTAGGCTAGAGTCAGTGAAATCAAGCATGGATTGAAATTCAGAGTTCAGCAATATTGTATGTTCAGTTTCCATGAAGTAAAGCACAGAATTTAAAATAGTTCTCGGGACTAAAATTCAGCTTAAAACTATCTTGCAAAAGTGTAACAGGAAAGAAGGGGAAACGGGTTCTTGCCTTTTTAGAGGTATGGTGGCCTACTTCTACTTTTTCCATTGTACCTCTTATATCATTCTACGTGCAAGTCCAAGGGGCAAGCAGGAGAGAAGGCAATGGGTTTCTTGTTTTAACTACAGAAAAATGCTTGCTGTCACCTTATATTAAGGCTGCAGCTGTCATCTAAATCAGACCGTATTATAGTTTACCCAAAGAAAGACATAAAGGCTCATTAAAAAAAGCACTATTTGTTCCATCAGCCTAAAAAAAGTTGCAAACAATGTGGTGCTTTTATGCAGGCATTACACTAGTCAAGCTAATGCTCAGGTGTGTGCCCTAATAAACAATTAGCTGAAGAGTGGCAGCCGAGCAATGCAAAGGGAAGTATAATATTGGATCCTAACTTTTGACTTAGATGTATTTGTGCCTATTTGGTGTTAGTTCCTAAAAATCTTACTTTGGCAATGGTCAAACGAGATTCTTACCCATGGGAGCATAACACTCATTAAATGAGCTCCTCTAAACAAACACTTCCAGCATATTTACCAATAGAAATAGTGAATTTTCAAAAAAATTAATCTTTTAAATGCACTTAGAACATGAGTTATGTACACACTAAGCAGACAGTATTGTCTTCTACAACTGTACGAAACACGTAGTTAGACAATAACACATTACCTGGGGTGGTGCAAGACTGAGAGTTATCTCCTAAGTAGCATCCAATCACTTGTAATTACAACTACATGTAGAACATAAGAGTGTAACTTTCCCGTATTCAGTATTTTAGTAATTCAGTTGCACTGGGCAAAGATATGAGACTAGCAAAAAAAACAATTAATTGACAAAAAGTTCTGATAATTTGTCTATACTCTGTGGCATCTAAAGCCTCCATTTTTTCCTTGTATCTACAATCATTTACTGCTTATTTTCAGGAGATCTATACCAATTCTCTGCTCAAAGCACTACTTTCTTCTCCCTTCTCTTTGAGTCCATTGTTTTACAATGCAAATAGAGAGCATCTTCCCATTTACCTGCATCAACATTTTAACAGGTTGTGTTAAAAAAAACTGTGCTCTGTAGAAGTTTTTAACTATGGTGTTCTACATACCTCCATGCTTGCAAGATCCCTGGAGAGCATAACAGAGTTAATATAATGATCTCTTCATCATTTTGATCTATTTACAATGACTAAATTAGTGACTATTTTTAATTATCACTTTATACAGGCAATCAAACTTGCAATCTTCATTTAGAGCTTTTTCTGGCCCAGTTTCATGATACACTACTGAAGGGTTTGCTATTAATTCAGTTAAAAACAACATGAAAACAAATTCTTTGAAAGTAACTGCCTATGTTTTCACTCCAAATCATGACAGATGTGGTAATAAATGCAGGCTTCCTCATAGAAAGTTACAATATTCTGAAGAAATGCTATACTCCTATAAAGTACTTTCTCTGCAGATTTACAGAAGTTTAGCCAAGGACACAAATGAGAAGATTAGCATTTTGCAAGAGGGGAAAACTATAAGCAAGTGCCACACATCAAGCAAATGGCAGAGCAGGTGATGTGCTCAGGTCTTCAGATTAGCAGGATATCCAACAGCTTATAGACTGACAGTGCCTAAAGGCACAAGGCAACGCATTTATGTGTATTTCACCATAATTTCCCTCTTTTAGTCAAAGGACATGGCACACAAGTGCTCCTCAAGCTACTCTGTCCCCTGCTGAAAAACATCTGTGATCACAGCAACATGCGCCCAGGGCAATCAAAATGAAAAAGCAGACAAGCAAAAAGGAAGCATGACAAACTCAGCCACTTAAAACCAAGAAAATAGTACAATAAAAGCAGCTACTGTAAGGTCAGTGTACTACAAAGCTTGCAACCACTCATCTCCACAGGTTGTCCAAGTAAACACTGACATAAAACCACAACCAACATCACTTTTGCAGCCTACCTTCTTAAGTAAAGATATTTCAGTACAAAAATGTAATTAATCAAAACTCCCATCCTTCCAAAATCACTCTCTTCAGGCATCTTTGTCAGGAGCATACACATCAAGTTAGCTACGAATAACTGCTATCCAAGTAACCAATCTCCTATATTCTCACCAAGGTGACAATCACAAAGCTCAGTACTGGTTAGAAAGCTTTCTCTCCTCTGTTTTTCCCCACCTTCATCCATAAAGCTTCAAGGTGGGGTTTTATATTTTTTTTACCAGTTCACCTTTCTAGCCCAAAATATGCCACTGTACCAGATATGTGATCAACACGCCCTCGAAAACCCTCAAAACCACATTTGACCTGAGTCTGTGCATGTTTCTCATCACTAAATGGAATCTCTCATGAAAAGAAGGGGACCGTACACGTAAGAGTCTTCATCCAACTTTAACATTCTTCGTAGAAATAAAAGCTCTTCACCTCTGTGAAAATGCTCATCCCCTCCCTCTGTATCTAAGAGATTCAATATATGCAGCCAAAGTCAGCTGTTTCTTTTTCAAACCCAACACAAATTGAGAAAATGCTAGAAATACTATTACATGCAGCTTACATTACACTATACAGCGCTGCCTACTCCTCTAGCCAGTGCTAGAATGGTGCAACAAGATACAGTGCAGACAGGCGAACAAACAGCAGCAGAGCCAGGAATCCCAGCAAATGCCCAACCAAGCCTCCCATGCGCTCACACTTTAGGGATGGGTGGGCATACTGCTTCCTCCGTCCTCCATCCTATTAATGCTACTATCACTACTATGTGGCAATAGCTAATCATAATAAACCCGTGCCACACGCAGCCTCGTCATTGTGTAATTATCGCCTTAAACAGCACGGTCCAGAGAACGCTAGCTGTGATTTTTTTTTTTTTTAATTATTTTTATTTAACAGGGGTAACGTCACAAAACCCACACTCATCAATTCGTTCTCCAGGCCTGGGTGTCTAGCTGCTCCCTCCCCCACAAAGCAGAAAAGGGGGGAGGAAGGAGGGAAAAAAAGAAACAGAAAAGCAGCGAAACCCTCTTCGCACCTACAACAAAAGCAGTTAGGAGGGTCGGAACAGCAGAGGCAGCGGCAGGTTCGGAAGGTGCAGGAATGCAGCACGTCGACTCGCCCCTGAAAGAGCTGCCCGGGGCCGGCCGTGGGGGCTGAGACGGAGGCACCTCCGGCCTCGCGCCCCCGACAACCCCTCTCAGACCCCTCGTCACTGGCCTCGCGCCCAACTGTCACGCGCGAGCCCCGGCTCCGCCGCTGCACGCTCCCCGCTTCTCAGTGCCGGCCGTGCCCAGCCCGAGAGCGGCGGCGGGGGAGGAGAAGGTGGCAGATAAAGACACGAAGCGCCGTGCGACCGGCCCACTTACCCAGAAAATGACATTGAAGCCAAAAATGAAGTATTTGATGCAACAACTGACTTCAGGCCCCTTGTAATGCTTCCCGGACATCCTCTGGGCTCATGAAGACACTTTGCTCGCGGCCAGGGTGAGAACCAAAGCGGGGGAAACGCAAAAATGAAAAAAGAAAAAAAAAAAAAAGAGGAGGGGTGAAATAGATGGAAGGGGGGCAGGGGGCGGCGCGGCGGAGAGAGCTCAGCGCCGGCTGCGCGCTGTAGGGAGATGCGGCAGGAGCGGCTCAGCGCCTTGTCGGCTCCGACTTGCCGGGCGCCGGGGACAGCCGGCGAGCAGCTCCCACCTCCTCCTCCTCTTCTCCCGCATGGAGAAGGCCTCGGCTATTCGCGGCGGGAGGGGGGAGATAGAGGAGAGGGGCGGCCGCCGGCGAAGCAGATGGCGGGCAGAAGCGCGGAGCTCACCACAGCTCGGCGCTGCCCTGACGGAGCCGCGAGCCCTCACGCTCAACGCTCGTTCGTTAGCTCAGTCCCTCCCCTGCCCCCACAGCGGCAACAGCCACCGCGCACACCCTACCCGCGGGGGAGGAGGGCGGGGAAAAGCCGCCAATGGTCGACCTGGCGGTGTGATTGGCGTCATGCCGCTCCAATCGCCCTGCGCGGTCACGGACCCTGGGCGTCCCCCTGGAGGCGGGGCAAGGGGGAGCTCGGCGGCGCCCTCTTCCGTCGTGGCAAGCCGAAGGGTGAGTTCCGCGGAGCGGTGAAGGTGGAGAAGAGCCGGGCTTGGCGAATTGGGCGGTCGTGATGTGGCTCGCATGGAGGCTGACGGCAGAGGAACTGTGTCCGCCGGCCTTTGTCTGCGGCCGTGAGGGCGGAGGACGGCCTGGAGTCCGCCGCCGCCGTCTAGGTTGTGTAATGGGGCCAGCGGGCCTCAGAGTGGTCGTTGGATCGGCCATGTCGGGCAGCGCCGGTGTGGGGAGCAAGTCAGTGGGGTGGGTGTTAGAGCCGCACCTGTCAGTGGTGTTGGTACCGGTGAGAAGTAACCCTAACCGACGATCCCGTCTCTTCGTTGTGGGTTTGTAAGTCAAAAGCGAGGATTATTGCATTCTTCCTGCGACACCTCCCTCGGCTAAACCCCTGGCGAGCTGCCCCTGCTGCGGCCATGCCGAAGCTCGGAGGTGCCAGGCCAGCAGGCTCCCTGACTACTGATAGACGGCACAGACCGGCTGATGCTGGGACATGGGGAAGTATCACAGCCTGGCTGCTTTGAGGACAGCGCTTCTCGGCAGGCACGGAGAGAAGAGCCGGAAGAGCAGCATGGCTCTGTGTTGGCTAATGTAATGAGAAGGACTAAGCCTATAAGTGTGCTGGGGATGTTAAGCTGAATGGGTGCCTCAGGTGTGAACTCGGAGGGACTACACAGAGGAACGCATGAAGAACTATTTTACAATATTTATAGAGTTCGTATTTTAACGTACTGTGAATCTAAACTGAGCCTGCCAACTGTAAAGTTACGTGGCTGGACTGGATGCAGATGCTGTTGGGGATTCAGAGTACACATGGTCTGGCACTGATAGCATAAATAATAGCTGATAAATAGCATCATTTCAATGTTTCAAGTCTTTAGAGCTTCCTGGTTTAGTGATCAGTGCAATACTTCTAATTGAGAAGATAGAAGACTTCTTTGTAGTAAATCATGGTTCACATCTCTACAGCACTGCAAGATATACACCTTCAAAAGTATGGTACTGTTTGAATTGCAGAAAACAGTCTGGTTCAAGATGGCTTCATGCTGGTGATGGGCACTTAGTTAAGTGTCTCTTCTGAGAGAAAAGGAAAATATTAGGCAGGGTAGATCATAGAATCATAGAATGGTAAGGTTGGGAGGAGACCTCAAGGATCATCTAGTTCCAACCCCCTGCCACACACAGGGACACCTCCCACTAGCACAGGTTATTCAAGGCCTCGTTCAACCTGGCCTTGAACACCTCCAGGGAGGGAGCAGCCACAACCTCTCTGGGCAACCTGTGCCAGTGCCTCACCACCCTCACTGGAAAAAAATTCCTCCTGACATCCAGTCTAAATCTTTCTCTGCCAGTTTAAACCCATTGCCCCTAGTCCTGTCATTGCAAGACCTTGTCAATAGTCCCTCCCCAGCCTTCCTGTAGGCCCCCTTCAGATCCTGGAAGGCTACTCTAAGGTCTCCTGGAAGCCTTCTCCAGGCTGCAGAGCCCCAACTCTCTCAGTCTGTCCTCATAGGAGAGCTGTTGCANAATTGAATCTATGAAAATAAGCAGTGTTATTGGTAAATTAATTAATTAATGCATGGTGTTTGTACAACTCTGTGTAATAATACACGATTACCAATGAAAGATACCCCTCTGTTACTAGAGTATTTCTAATACTGTGTCCTTGCAAGGACACCCATTGAAAGAGGGTAGAACAGGGTGAATGATCATTAAGTGCACATCACCACTTACATAAGGGTACAGTAATAATGTAGTAAGGTGCTGTTTTTACAAGTGGCTTCAAATATTAGTGACAATCTGTACAAACATTTATAATATTACTGTCATAACACCCTTCTAATACCACGTGTTGGCACCCTTTAGCATTTGAATGTTTCACAGGCACGAGGGAAATATTGCAGAGCAATATTTGATAAATTCAGTAACAATCTCAGATAGTTTACCTAGCAATCCCTTCATACCCAATAAACAATTTCCAAAGAAATGCAACCTACCTCAGTGATAGCACATTACACAACTTAACTTGCTTTCTTAATCAAGAATATTATAATTGCCAAGTGTCATTTTGAAGTCAGAAACATTTAACATTGTCCCATTGCCTGAGCAGTTTAAGGAGAACTTACTTGAAGAGAGTAATGAACACCAAATCATGCTCTTAATTCATTTTCTGTGTACAGTTCCTGTAAAGCCTCAAAAATGAGCATTCAGATAGCAAAGGCAGCAGAACAGCTTTGATGTAGGTAATTGATCTTTCAGAATGACAGCTGGAACACAGTCCTCTCTACCTCCAGCAGCCTCTCTCATTACAAACACATTTTGTCTCCTCTCCTAGACAAACAGGAATTAAGCATCTTTTGGTTTTGTGTGTCTAGTGGATCACTTCTTACACACTTTGGCCACCTAGGTCTGGAAGCTGAGCATGACAACTGTGACAGCACTTAAAATTCACTGTTTGTTACCAGTCAACATTAAGTTCGAGTGTGATGATGTGGCACAAAAGCCTGAGGCAATACTAAGCAGGGACAACAGTACCTTTCCTTGCAGTATAGCAAGACAATTATTCTAATTCTGTTATTTTACAATTCATCTGTCTAGTCACCAGAGTACCAACAGACAGTATTTCAATGACAAAGCAGTGTTTCTAGTAGCACGGTGCTTCATAGCACTAGGCAATGCTTGGAATTACTGCTCACATGAGAGAGAGAGAGTCCTTCCAAACGAATAAGCCTACTGCCTAGATAAAGATATCAGCAGACTTCTAACCAAAGACTGCCCAAGTCTAATGCTTAGTAAGAGCAGGCACTTGGAGACATTCCTATCTTAAAAGGGGATGTATAGTATAGTTGCAGACTCTGAAATTCTTACTTCCCACCAAGTAAAGATCTCTCATCCCAGTTACTCAATTTAATAATTTCTTAGATCCAGCACCTCTGTCTTTCTGTCAGTTGCTGTTTTTTGATCTATGAATTCTTTGACATTTTCCAGGGAAAAAGAAATGCAAGACTGAGTGACTTGAGATGAGAAATTGCTAAGCAGCACATTGAAGACTGTAGTTGGATGAGTTATTACATTGCTAATCTACCCACGTGCCACACAGAGAAAGAATTGTGGTCTAAGAAAAATTCAGTGTCTGTCCCTGTAAGTCTAGTTATTTCCTAGACCCTTCATTTTTAGCTGATACTCATAGGATAGCAAGTTTTTCCCATGAGGAAGCCATAGTGTTTTCTAACATACAAGGATAGAGATGTTATCTACCTCCAACTATTTTTCAATCTAAATATCATAATAGCTTGTAATGTCACTTTTGTTCATTTAATAGTTTTGCAATCATGAAAACACTTTGTTTTCTGCTGAGAAAAGAAATGACCACTGATGGAGGGGGTGTTTTTTAGGTTTAAAAGGAGCTCTGAGGAAAGAATTTCATAGGACCAAACTCAAATGGTAATACAGGTTGTATTTGCCTTGGTGGAATTACGTGCCATGTGGAAGCTGTGAGCATGCCTTCGGCTTCCCACAAGAACAACGCAAATCTTTTCAATTAATTCACAACTGCAAGTACTAATTACTGTTGTGGCTAAAACTGGTTAGTGGCTTTCTGGGGAGTATTGAGCTGCTTTTTCATATGAAACTTAGCTCTCAGTACTGGATAGCCTTTTGCAGGACCAACCCACCATCATTATCATCTGCTAACAACAACATTGTTATGATGACTCACGAAGCATTAAGCATGTATCTATACATCCACAAAGTTAGAACCAGAATCTGAAGTGAAAACATAGCAAATAACTGATAACCAACTGCATTATGTCTGATTTTACTTACTCAAGATAATGTGTATCTGAAAATTATTTTTCTTTCTCTAAGAGCTGTACTTTTGGTGTAAGGATCTGTTATTTCAAGTGTTCTGGAAGTAAGAATAAGTATATAAATACAACTTTCAGTTTCTTCACTCCAGTTCCGACCAGCACTAGGCAAGTTTTGAAACAAAGATGGTGAGAGCTACTAACTGATATGCAAATTACATAAGGAGAGCCACCATGTATCAGTGATAACAGCCACAAAGCCTTCTCCGCCAAGCTCTGCTGCTTGCCATCTACAAGCTGGTTTGTTCATGATGAGTCTAGACAAGTTTTGCAGCAGGCTAAGCAGATACACATGAAGATGTAGCCTCAGAAGGCCCTTTGGAGCAAACATATGCAGAATGAGATCTGCAGACTATTAGTGTTAGAAATACTACTTTGAAACCATAGGGAATATAAATACACCCTTTCTTTTCTGTGACAAAAGGAAGAGGGTGTTTTGTGCTGGGCACCTTGAGCCAGGAGCTCCTATCTCTGCTGGTAGTAAGAGGAAGGGGTGGGAGTGGTGGCATGCTTCCATCCTCAGGCTGTGAAGTCAAAGGCAAAGGAGCAGCCGGGCTGCAGCTGCACCATGGTGCTGGAGGCAAGCATTCAGAAAGGCAGCTCTTTTCCTGTAGTGCAGTGTTTCAGCAAGCCTCTGTTCTGCATAGTTTTACAGAGCTCTTTGTTATTAAATTCCTTGACATGTCTACGCAATGATGTAGCAGGAATAGTATGATATACCTGATCCGTAGCTCAGAAGTGTGGTTCCAAATACTCCTATATCAAAACTGGCTCCAAAGTGCATTAACTATAAAAGGTGCATCTTACAAGCATTTTGTACTTAGGACAGCAGTAGGGCTCACTGACACAAAACATATGCATTATTCTACAAAAGACACAGATGTGCAGTCCTGAATTAAGCTACAAACAGGGAAGCTGTGGCCTTCCCAAATGCAGACTACTGCTTATGTATACATACCTGAAGGTTCTGATGTAATTCTTCTCTGCAAAATGGCAACCAGTGTTTATCCTATAATGAAGGATCATATAATTTTCTTGGAAGTCCATTACATTTTTCAAGGCACTCGGAATTGTTCTCATCAAATAATACAAGACACCCTTGCTTCACAGCTCAGAGGTTTAGCATCTGGTGTTTCTTCTGTAATAGCACTCGGGAGAAAACATTCATTTTCTCTGAATGTTTTTAATGGTGGTGAGACTATCTGCAAATCTACCATTTTAAGTACTCTTTCAGTATGTTTCCCTTTGAGGGTTTCCTTTACTCAGCCCTAAGCCACTCGTGCTTCCCCCATCCCTCTTCCTGTGCAGATTCTTTTTTTTTTTTTTTNTTTTTTTTTTTTTTTTTTTTTTTTTTTTTTGCTGGGAGCCTGGATCAGAGTTGTCCACACAACCCATCAGGAATCAGTCTGGCATCTCTTTCTAGAGAGATGTGTAGATCTGTCAGAAGGTCATGTAGTGGAAGCGGGAGGTCACATGAGAGCACAGGACTGCAAATCTAGTTGCTGTGGGCTTCAAATGCAAGTTGCAGTTGGAGTGGTGGGTGGGGAGGCTAGCAAACCAATTACTCTAAGAGCCCAGCTTTTAGAAAAGCTTTCAGCCATGGCTATGGACAGTACTTGAGCTAGAAGGCATTGGAGTAGACGTTTGGTCAGCCTGGTCAGGAATTCACCCCTAGCAGTGGCTTTTAAAAGGGCTGTCATCTTTGCTGTGAAGTGAGTGTCTCCTGTCTGCTAGGCTACACAACAGAGTGTGCTCAGGGCCTCTAACACTTTATTAGGACTGTACAGGAGTTCTGCAAGGGAGCTGTAATCCCAAGGGAAGGCAGCTGATACGTTAAACCTGGTTTCCTTACACCTTTGTATCTGGTTCTTCATACACACCTTCTCTGTTCATGTTGGACAACAGTTACCGTATAAAGGTACCAGAGTTTCCTTTACCTTTGGTATTGACACATTTCTCAGGTGTTACACAAAGACAGCTGCCACAGAAAGTATAACACTTAATAGCACCAGTTCACAGATACTTCACAGCAATATTCTGTATACTTTGTATCAGTAGCCCCACATAGGACCAAGGTAAATAATTCTTTTAAAACATTCCCAAAAGGCATAAAATAGCAGTACAGGAGTCATTACAAAACCATGCTCTATTGTTTGGCATTTTTACTTCCTCTAGTGTCATGGGAGGAATACACAATGCCTGTGGTAATGTACATCTTTGGCAGATAGCCCTGTGCTCAGCAAGAGCATGCCATTTGTGACAGGATCAAGTAGCAGAAAATAAGACTCAAGCCAGCTACAGGATTCTTCAACTTACTCGGGAACTCCAGTATTTTGAAGAGTTCAAAGAGTAAGCAATCTGAGTCCAGACTTTGTTTCTGGACTACTTCCCAAGGGTAAGGTTACACTTCATAAATAACCTGCACATAAATAACCTTCAAGCACTTTTAAAAAAGGAAGGTACTTCCAGAAAAACACACAATTTACTTGTTTGAAAGTCCAGTAAGTGGAAGTCTCCAAGCCTTTCTTACTCTCCTGTTCCATTAACAAAACCAAAAACCTTCCTGCAGGTGAGAGCAGAGTAACCACCAATACTCTTACTGGGCTGAACAATGACTTTTGAAGATTTTTTTTTCAGAGGCTTGTCATTTGTTATATAATTCAGTACCTATGTTTCTCCGTCAGTTTGGATGGATGGAGCTTGTTTTCATTTCTTGCTCATCCTCTACTATACTTATACCATCAGTTTTTTATTTTGCTTTTCTGTCACAGAGCTTTAAGAAAATTGAACACTGAGTAACTGATACCAGAGACAATATTTGGAAAATAAATCCCACCCTAGACCTATTCTAGACTAATCTCCATCTTACTATTTCATTTATCACCATGTTTAAGCACATCTTCACATATTTTCAGCCCCTCACAAAGCAAAGTGACCTGAGATTTCCAGGTTTGATATTTTCGGAGGAGACACGTAATACATAACCTTGTTCCTGCACATGGCAAGCACAAAAAGCTCATGTTATGACAGCACAACAGCTATTTCCATTTAAATATGTGCCATTCTGTTGTTTTGAACCTAAGAATACAAATCTATCTAAAAGCACACAATGTGGACCTAGTAAATATATAAATAAGGGATCTAAAACTGTGGGGAGGAGGCTGATAAGGGGGGAAAAAAGTGTTATCTTCAAGAAACAGAAGCATACTTTGCTGCTTCTGTTTACTTTCAGGCAGAAGAAATCTGTCTTTTGAAGTAGGCCTCCTTGCTCCTGCAGTCCTCAGGAAAGCTGACTTTTTTTCACCCACAAGTATTGACCTTTCTGAAGAGACTGACCTTGAGCAAAATACTTCTAAGAAAAAGTTGGAGTTGTTTAGCCTGGCGAAGACAAGGCTCAGGGGAGACCTAATTGCTCTCTACAACTACCTGAAGGGAGGTTGTGGCCAGGTGGGGTTGGTCTCTTCTCCCATGTACCCAGTGACAAAACAAGAGGACTCAGCCTCAAGCTGTGCCAGGGCAAGTTTAGGCTGGATGTTAGGAAGAAGTTACTCACAGAGAGAGTGATTGGCATTGGAATGGGCTGCCCGGGGTGGGTGGTGGAGTCACCATCCCTGGAAGTGTTTAAAAAGAGACTGGATGAGGCACTTGGTGCCATGGTTTAGTTGATTAATGTTGGCAATACGTTGGACTTGATGACCTTGTTGAACCTGGTTGATTCTGTGATTAAAGGAAAGCTAATTTTGCTCAAGGCAAACATTTCTTCCCCAAATCACAGTGACATAAGTGTGACATACATGTCACTGTCTGAAGTTTTAGACATTTTACATCACCGAATTCACAAGACTGAAATATGTGGCTGCTCCGTCACAACTTCTTAGGACTTCATTATGCCATGTCCCAGTCTGAGTGATGGACTCTGAAATGTGTCACACTTATACATAAATCTATTAAATCAAAGACTCTATGAAAGTTGTATTACATATGTAATGTAATGAAAAGAGGAGAGTGGAGGTTTTTTGTTTTGTTGGGGTTTTTTGGTTTTTTTGCTGGTGGTGAGTTTTTTTTGCAAAACCTCATATCCCTTTAAATTCAGGCACAAGCTTTTTCAATGTTTGACAGGTTTTAATTATTCACTACAAATTTGCTAAAAGCATCAGCTGTTGAAAAATGTTAAGCTGTAAAGGAGATGGGCAGAGAGCTTACAACGAGTTCATTGTTCAGCTGCTCTAAGTCACTCTGAGCAGGGAACAAAACCAGGAGCTGGACAAAAAGGAGGTCCAGCCATCTAGTCGTAAATCACGCTGGTGTGCTGCCTGCTGACGTCTGCCTTCCATGACGATGTTCACAGGGCCTTCATGTGCTCATGCCCCACAGAGGAAAAAAAGGAGTATTTCCCACATTTTCAAAGGTGGGAAAGCAGCAGCGTGGCATCTAGGCAGCGTGCTCAACTGCATAGGACCTTACAGCTGAACTGGGAGAAGGCCTGGCAGGAGAAGTAACCACATCAACCACAAAGCCAGCTTTTGCTAGGTTGACAGGGAAGTGCCTGCAGTCAGTGTTTTCACTAGAGAAGTACACCTGTTTACAGTTGCCTGCTTACAGTGCTTATTCAGACAGCCTTTTCTTCAGGATATAGCTGTGTTCTTGCACTTATCACCCTTCCTGCAGCCGTACAGCAGGAATCAGGGAAAACATGGGGCAGATGCCCACAGTTTCATAGCAGAGGACAGCACCTCCAGAGGATATGCACAACAGAATGCCACAATGCACTCGGGTCCCACTTCACACCAGGACAAGAGAGGTGCAAGCCAAATCGTCAGGCTTCAAATAACAATCATAGAATGGTAAGGTTGGAAGGGACCTCAAGGATCATCTAGTTCCAACCCCTTGCCATAGGCAGGGACACCTCCCACTAGCACAGGTCACTCAAGGCCTCATCCAACCTGGCCTTGAACACCTCCAGGGAAGAAGCAGCCACAACCTCCCTGGGCAACCTGTGCCAGTGTCTCACCACCCTCACTGTAAAGGACTTCCTCCTAACATCCAGTTTCAATCTCCCCTCTGACAGTTTAAACCCATTGCCCCTTGTCCTGTCATTACAAGACCTTGTCAATAGTCCCTCCCCAGCCTTCCTGTAGGCCCCCTTCAGATACTGGAAGGCTGCTATAAGGTCTCCTGGAAGCCTTCTCTTCTCCAGGCTGAAAAGCCCCAACTCTTGTAACCTGTCCTCATAGGAGAGCTGCTCCAGCCCTCTGATCATCTTCGTGGCAACCAAACATCTACAAAGAACACCATATGCTTAATCCAATCATAAGCTTAATAAAGCACTCACCTACCCAATGTACTGAGGGAACTGTTTCACATTTTCTGTATGGTTACAAACTTAGAGTGAAATCTTCGTCTTGGCAAGGCCTGAAGAGCCATCAAAATGAGCAGCCATGAAATACTTAAAGGAGAGAATAAAAAACATACAATGTGTACGCCTGAACACCTCTTGGTATTCAGCCCAGTATGCCAGAGCTCCCATTCTTGAAGTGATCTCAGTGCTTCAGAGCCCCTGTCTGCTTGAAAGCAGCCAGTTGTGAGTCCTGCAGAACCTAGTATACAGTTTGCTTAGGCACAGAGAAGAGGCATCCAGTGGGATAGCCTAGGCATTAAGGACATTAAATGGCCATTAGTTCCTGTGTGAAGTGAACCCCAGTAAAAGCAAAGCAAATCACCTGTTAACTATAAGATGTAAATGCCTTATTTACAAAGCCAAGATTAAAACTACTGCCTGTCTTACATCATGATAGGCAATTGATTTCCATCTGTTTATTAACTATGGAATAACAGCATGATACTAAACTGCCTGTTGCTACATTTTACTCCAAGCTATTTTGACCACCACTGAGTTCTACCAAAATACCAAATTTTGCCCAAAACACATCCCCTTCATGGCTTACATACTCATGAAACTGCATTGTAGGTTGTACTCAGCTCCAAAACACTAGCCAAAGCATACAATCATGGCTAAACTAAGGATAGCCAGGTATAAGTAGGGAATAATTCTGCCAACCACCAAATAGTTACTTCATGCTGTGACAATTTTTGTAACTGGAAACAGAGTTTTATTCCAGGTAGTTACTGCAGCATGAACTGATTTTGGCAGGCACTTCTGCGTGTACTGAAGGGAGTACAGAGGATAATGCTCCCTGTGAGGTACAGGATATCTGAAGGCAGCTCAGATTGTCAGTATTACTTGTTGACAGCCACTAGTACAGAAATGAAATACAGTTGTTTCCTATTAGAGTGGTATTGAGTGGTATCTTGAACTCTCACTGCTATGTGTGTAATGTTTCATTACCTGCAGTAGGATAACTAAAAAAGCAGGAGGGACACATCTCATTCCTACTCTGAAGTGGTGTTTGGCATTGATTCTCCTACTATAAAGTAGACAGAAGTAATCATGAATATTTTGTCAGTTCTCTCCTAAAGAGTGTTTGGCCATGGAGACCCTGAGTGTCCCAGTCAGGAATTTTTCATGTGGTCTTTACCAAACATGCTTTCTCATCTGGCTAACAGGAGAAATTCACTGCCTAGAGCCTGCAACATTGTGTTCCTTTAAAGAATGGATGGCTGCCTTATGCCACCTGTCTTTGCCCCTCTCATTCCGTTGATGGCTCACACCAGATATTGGGATTGAATCCTACACCAAATCACTTTCAGAGATGTCTGAAACCACAGACATTATAATGAGACCATCTAATTCTTAATTCACGGAGACAGTCCTGGTGGTGAGGAGGTCACCCTGTGAGGGTGGTGGAGTACTGGAACATGCTGCCCAGAGAGGTTGTGGAGTCTCCTCTGGAGACCTTCAGAATCTACCTGGATGCACTCCTCTGTGACCTGACCTAGGTAATCCTATTTTGGCAGGGGGTTGGACTAGATGGCTTCTAGACATCACTTCCAACATTTGGTTGGATCTGGACTAGATGATTTCTAGAGATCCCTAACATTCTGTGATTCTCTACTAGAATGAGAATAAGCAGAAAAGCCATGCTTTTTACTTCTCACTTACTGGGAAACTAAGGCAACAGGTAGGCTGTAAGGGACTTTCTCACAGCACCTCAGTAAAATCAGTGGCCAGGTTTGCTACCTGTTCCTGTACATGGCACTCAGCCTAGGGCAGAATACTAGACTAGAGTGTTCTGCTTCAAAATCTCTATCTGCTTTTCTGTTCTTACAAGTAAACAGAGCCTCATCTGTGAGCAGTATCCCAATCATTCCTATGCCATACATTTTGGATATTCATTGAAACAAAGTTGGGGTGTTTTGGGTTTTTTTTTCATTTGGTTGGTTTTTGGTTGTTTTTTTTTTTTTTTGGGGGGGGTGTGGGTGTGGGTTTTTTTGGTGTTTTTTTGAAGACTTGAAACTCGAATTCAAAAGCTGCTGACTTAAAAAATGTCAGGAAGGAGTGCAACAGAGAAGGGATCTGTGTTCCAGGGCAGAAAATGTGGAAACAGCACCTCCTTCAGTGTGTGAAACACACACTGGGGTCAGGGTGGGGTGGTCTGGCAAATGAGTACAAATGTACACCACCATGTAACCATTTGGGGCTATCTGCACTTAGAGCACCACTGCTGTCTTTCTACTTGCCTGCTGCGCTCTGCAAATATATTCCTTTCCTGTGGTTATTTTTGATGCAGCTCCTTAAAACAGATGTCCTCATGTGTGTCTCTTTCCCACTACATAAATAACAGTTTGTCTCATGCTCCTGCCATCCTTTCAAACTAAATTAAAAAGGAAGGGGAAGGGAGAATCTCTCTTGCCACTAGTGATACCTGTTGTAGTTTTTGTGGCACTGTCACTCTAGGGCACATGTTGCCTTCGTGCCCTTCTTAAAGTCAGCTACAGAGGTGGTTTTTTTTTTCCTTCTGGTCATCTTTCTTGCCCTTCCCAGCACTCTTCCCTCTTTTGTTCCTTTCTAGCTCCCTCAGACTTCTTCTCTGACTTCTGGAAGCACTGCAAACACCATGTCTCAGAGAAGCTTCCTCTTGAGTAATACTACCAATGAAGAATCCACACATCCCTGTTACAATTTCTCCTCCTTGCATAGTCTTCCTGCAGCTAGCAGAACCACTGATTGCCACCCAGGCATGCCTGTTTTGTCACTTTGTCCTTCTCTTGGGAAAATTGACGTCAGTATGTTTCTGAAGAAACAAGTTGAATGTGTGCAGAAGGATATAGTCTGACATCCACAGATGATGACATCCTCCTGTCAACCTGATAGAACCAAGCCACTAACCTCAACAAGAATAATTTGGTGACATCACTGGAAAGAGGTGAATTAAACTACCATGCTTCCTCTTAGTCTCTTTGCACACCTTTGCCAGCTCTCAGCTTTCCCACGAAGCAGCAAGCCCTGACTTTGACTTCTGACTTCCAAAGAACACGCAAAGAGCAGTGCTTTAGCTCCAAGATTATAGAACTTTCAAGCATCTGTTTTAAGGTGTTGAATCTAGGGGAATCAGCCAAGCAATCAATCAGCCTGCCCATTCCAGTGATTAAAGTATGAGCTGAAGTGTGGAAAAACAAATGAAGTCGAATATCCTTGATAAACTGTTTGGCCTAAATGTAATTATCTGGTATCTTTTACATGCACAGAGTCTGATTCCACCAGCCTTGTTCACAGGGTAGCCAAAGAAGTATCCTTAGGGGTTTAAAGAAAACATATCAAT
Source organism: Ramphastos sulfuratus (assembly GCA_013399055.1). Classification (NCBI taxonomy): domain Eukaryota; kingdom Metazoa; phylum Chordata; class Aves; order Piciformes; family Ramphastidae; genus Ramphastos; species Ramphastos sulfuratus. Next base: position 137,406 of record WBNM01002536.1, read on the forward strand.
AAGGTAATTCTTAGGAGTGAAGAAAGCAAGCATAAGCCAGTGGAGGTAGAGGAATTGTACAAGTCTATGAACTTTGAGCCCACACTTGAAATCCCAGCTCCAAGCAAATCAGTAGGACTTTTGTGACTTGGACTGGGGGTGGAGGGATTTTATCATAGAGCTTATTAAGCAACAGTCCTAACAAAGTACAAAACAAAACCCATCTGCAGAGCCAAGGGCTTAGAACAAGAGAAGAATATTTCCCTCTGTAGCCAAGGCCCTGTGTACAATCACCAGTGACAGCAGCAGAAGCTAAAACAGGTGAGCGGTCTATAGAACTGCAACATCCCAGAGACAGTCCTGGTGGTGTAACAGCATTCCTGGATGGCTGCTGCAGCATTGTTGTCAACAAGGCCTCTGGAATGCCAAACAAGACTTCAACAACTACTAATGCCATGCAGTTAAAGTTGCTTCTTTCTAGGAAACAGAAACACTGTCAAACTGTTCACTCCCATGCCTCCTCTTAGCGTGACATCTCTGAGAACAAGATCCTACAGTCTTGGATGCCTGCAGAAGCTTTGTTACTTGTGGCACAGGGATTATAAACAGACCATAATATAAGGACAGGGTTTAAACTGGACTCAAATTTAAAACTTGCTGGTTTTATTTTGTTTTTTATCATGTAGTCTCTTTCTCTTAACGTCTGTGCTCTGCTCCCCCTAATGTTAGGAAAAGAAAACAGCCTTCTACTGTTGAGATGCATCACACACAGACAGGCCTTCCACCCTCCAGGGAGGTTTTTAGCCTTGCCTTGCATCTCCTTGCACGACCAGTCCAATGGAAGAAACCACGAATGCCACCATCATTTGCTAGTCACAGCTCTGTGCTACACTGCAAACTATCATGCAGCTGCTGTTTTAACACGGAAAACAGATCTCAGTTGTGATTTCAGGAGGTGCTCACTGGCTCAGCAGTCCAGTAGTGGGTAAAAGAAAACTTTAGGTGCTGCTCTGCCAACAAGGGGAAAAAAATAAAGGGGAAAAAACCCACCAAAACCAAATCCAAAACGAGTGAGAAGAGCCTGGAGATACATAGTAAATTACACTACAGGGTTCCAGGTAGTAAGTGTGTTAAACACCCCCACCCCACAACTAAACATAAAAGCAAACTGTAACGATTTAATTAGAAGACAAAGTAAGAATGAACATCCTCCATCCCATGGAGCAGCTGTTTTGGGGCACACAAACTCCAGGCTCCTTTTGCTGGCATGCAGAGCCCAGAGGTGGTTATATGAACATGGTTACACAGAGCTACGACACACTGACAAAAGGATTGGGTCCTGCAACATGGACACATTTCCCCATTAGGGGCTTGTGAAGTAAAACTGAGCTCTCGGTGCAAGCATCAGAAGGACTAAGAAACAGTACAGCATCCTCAGTCAGAAACACTGACACTCAGCTTAACAGGAGAGTGAAGGACCTGAAGCCCTCTATGTTCTTACCCACTACAATAGCCAGGGACATAAAGTCCCAAGCATACCTCTCTCAACTATAACTCCAAGTAAAGAGTGACTGCCAGCATGGTATAGAAGAGGAGAGTGCCAACAGGACATTCTCTTTAGGGGAACAGAATGAGGGAACAGGACACCTTCTGTTACTGGCCCTCCACCAACTCTAGGACATACTTTCTCATGCTCACCAGGATGGCATTTTTCCCTCACTCCCACCACAGCTCAAACTTCACCTCTCTCATACTACCATCCTAGCAGCCAGACTGGGCCAAGAAAACTCATTGAGAGTTTCCGCCTCTGGCAGTGGAAAAAACTTGTTGCAGGTTGTGTCTTCATCTTGCCACAACAGCCTTAGCTACCTCCTCCAGACACTTTATGAGCCCTACTACCACCAAATGAGAAAACAATAGAAAATCCAAACCACCAGACTAACAAATAAACAAAACAACCCCAACCAAAACACAACACACAACTAGTGCTTTTTTTAGTACATTTTTAACCAGTGAAAGCTGATTACTGCTCAGCAAGCCTAATCCATGCCTGCTCTCTAAATACAATGGGAAGTGTATGTTTTTCATTGCATGGTATAGAATAGTAGACTAGGACAAGAATGTCTTTCAGAATAATAAATCAGAGGACTTGATGAGAGCTGTCTAGTGTGATCTTTCATCTTCCAAACAATTGCAGCCAGGAGTCAAAATTCTGCTGCATTAAACCTCTCAGCACAGCACGGTCACCTGTGTGCTATCAACACTCCTACCCTGCAGGTTCATTCACACACTGAAAAAAATATTCCTGCACATCAAAAGCAGTAGCTTTCACAGGCAGCAGTAGCCAATGAGAAATTATGGACGCCTAGGTTGCCCACAACAGCTGGTACACTGGTTTAGCAACACATCACATGCTGACTGCATCCAAACATGGGCAGTAGGTGTACCTTGACACCAAATCCTCTTTCTTTACATTTAGATGTATTAACTGAGTAGAACACTTCCTCCCACATACCTGTTTTCTATCTCACTCAATGCATGGCCCTCCACAGAGCAAAAATATACTCATCTTCAGGTCACAGAAGAACTCCAACCATGCTTGAAGCTAAACAGTCTCCCAGCTGCCACCAGTTCATTCTTACATCAGTTGAAGCAGGTTTCAAGCCAGCAGACCTCAAAGCTCAAACAAAACAGATACATTCCTCTTGCAAAAGTTACACAAAGAAAGTCAAGGACAGGCACTAGCAGTCCACAGACAGTCTAAAAAGGAGAGAAGTGGAGCTGCACCGAAATCCAAGTAATGCAAGAAGGCTGCTACATTACCCACGTGATCTGGAGACAGGGGAAGGTAGAAGATTCATCTGCAACTATTACCTGTCTTGGCCCTCTGATAACAGAGCCAGAAAGAAGAGAGCAAGATCTGCTCTGATTTTCTTTCTCTTTCTCCAAATGGAAAATAATTTTCAGACTGTTTTTATACCTCCCCATGCTTCATTGCCCCAAATATGTGGAACACGCAGAACTTCTGTTTGACACGTTCTGAGCTGTTTCCTCCTAGAACCATACCTTCCCTTCTTCTGTTTTGTTGTCTTTGCTGTTCTGTGTGCAAGTTTGCTGGGAGGATGAAGGTGTTGCTCTCCTTACCTCCCTGCAGTGGCAAAACCCAACAGGTTTACCCTAAAGCCACAGCTGCTCTATTGCAGTCATTGCAGTGAGAAAAAGGATCTCTGCTCTTCTCAGGGTTTTTATTACAGATGTACAGCAGATAAACACAGGCCACCTGCACAAGATTGAATGACACACTTGAGTCCCTTTGAACTTGATCTGCAATACAGTTTTTAAGTAGCATGAATACAAGTAAAATGGCACCAGCATGATCTCATACGTCTATTTAATCCCTATATAAAATAATTGTTAGTGACCCTGCCGGGCTTAAAATCAGTTTCTGATACAGACTGAACAGTTTATGGAATCAGCAGCTCCACAAAGCCAGCTGCACTCTGTCCTAATGCTTCGTACTAGGGCTAGGCATCTTTTCTAGTACAGGCAACACCTATAGTTGTAACCCTCTGAAAAGCATAACCCAGACTAATCTGGAAGGAGCTCACTATCATTTAACTTATTTTGATGAGCCATGAAAAGTTCATTGCAGACTTGCAAATCAAAGCAGTCATTCTCATGAGAATGGAATAATGAACATCTGGGGCTCGATGACAGTGGGAAAAACTGTGGATGGGTGCCACTGTCAGTAACAAGATGTTACAAATGCTTGTGAGTGCTTTTCTTCAAGGGCAGTCACATGCCCAAGCAGCACTAACCTGCCACTGAAAGCCTTGCTCCACAGACATCTTCTAATCACCTTCAATGCAGTTGCTTTATCATTATCAGCAGGACCCACAAAATTGTTTGCAGAGCAGCAGGCTGGTCAGGTTATCTGGCAGCAGTAAAGCTGTCTCATTCTGACAAATACCACATGTACTGCTCTAGCAAGGGCCTAACCCTTACTCAGAACAGCAGAACGAGCCTAGTGGTAAACAAAGCTGGAGGCAGACTCAATGAATATATCCAAAAGGAAGCCTGGTTGTGTCAGGAGGTGAGTTTTAAACAACTTCCACAAAATACTGGCAGCAGCTGCCCATCAGATCTGTTACCTGTGTGGCTCCAGAGCAGCAGGAGCCACACGCATTGTGAAAGCAGGCCTTGCCTTTGGTCGTGAGAAAAGGTGTCACCTTAGTTTGGATCATTTAAGGCAAAATAGCTGATGCAAGGCAGGTGAGATAACAAGGCAGTTGTATTTTTAACAAGAGCTAACAGGATGAAACAGCTGCTTGGCACCATACAGTTCACTGAGACTCATACCAAAAAAGCAAACTGCTTTTCATTGATAGGGTAATGAGCTATCACATACCACTGATTTCCCCAACCTCAGAGAACAGGATGCACATCCTTCCTCCCTTGGGTAAACCCAAAGACATGGAACATAATACTGCCATGTCATTGTTTTGTGGAGTCATTTCCTATTTGCAGGTAGCCACCCTATGATAGATACCACAGAAGATTCAGTAGAGGAGAACACACTTTTGTCCTCTGATTTCACGTCCCTCTTCCGTTGGCATCCCATGAGCATGACTCAGTTCCAACCTGACTAGCTGCAACCAGAAAATAAGTTCATCCATACACAGTGCACTCACATTTAAGTAGTCTGTTACATAAATGCCTAATCACATTTAGGGAAAACTATAGAGCAACAAGAAGCCATGCAATTCAGGCACAATCCCTTAAGTCAGCCAAACTTTTTGGTCAAAAGATGCCATGTTCTGCTTTGAACCTTCATTGAAGCTCCCCAGGCTGAGCTACCAGCATGAGTCAACAGTGATCACATCCAGTTTTTACTTTCGGCTTTTGAATCTTGTGTGCAGTTTACTGCCACATTATTGTCTTAGATAATGTTTCTGTAAACAGCCTGTGCATTACATCTAAGGCCATAATACAAAGACTTATCTCTGTTAAATATGAGGACTACACTACATTGCTAACTTGCTGTTTCTATAAATCTTACGATCTTCCCTTCCTACTTTGTTTTAAAAGGAAGGTAGATTATATCTGAAATCTTCTGTTATTTGAGCTTGTCTTCTATCACTTCTTAGAATCACAGAATGGT